>JAHDVE020005263.1:0-55786 GCA_022606495.2 Halesus radiatus | reverse complement strand
CTCCTACCCCTACTCCAATTCCTACTCCAACTCCTACTCCAACTCCTACTCCAACTCCTACTTCAACTCCTACTCCAACTCCTACTCCAACTCCTACTTCAACTCCTACTCCAACTCCTACTCCAACTCCTACTCCAACTCCTACTCCAACTCCTACTCCAACTCCTACTCCAACTCCTACTTCAACTCCTACTCCAACTCCTACTTCAACTCCTACTCCAACTCCTACTCCAACTCCTACTCCAACTCCTACTCCAACTCCTACTCCAACTCCTACTCCAACTCCTACTCCAACTCCTACTCTAACTTCTACTCCAACTCCTACTCCAACTCCTACTCCAACTCCTACTCCAACTCCTACTCCAACTCCTACTCCAACTCCTACTCCAACTCCTACTCCAACTCCTACTCCAACTCCTACCCTACATCTACCCAACTCCTACCCTACATCTCCCCAACTCCTACCCTACATCTACCCAACTCCTACCCTACATCTACCCAACTCCTACCCTACATCTACCCAACTCCTACCCTACATCTATCCAACTCCTACCCTACATCTACCCAACTCCTACCCTACATCTACCCAACTCCTACCCTACATCTACCCAACTCCTACCCTACGACTACCACTATTAAGTATTTAAAGAAAATGAAAAGAAAAAAACTTTCAATGTTAGCTTTATCTCGACAAATGGTGCCTAGGAATTTGTTGCCAAATTTTTAATTGCCCAAATCTCGTTGCGTAGGTGGAGACGCTCAGTTTGATACCCATATCGGCTAAACCTACCCCTACCCCTACCCCTACCCTGCTCTTACCCCTATTCCTTCCCCGACCCCTACCCCACCCCTAGTGATTTTATTTTAATAAATGTGTTTTGCGTAATATTTTTCCTTAAAAATATGAGCCACATCTTGCAAAATCGGGCCTCGGAGCCAACTGCTAAGTTCAAGGCGAAAGTAAAAAACAGCGCTATATAAATTTTAAAAAAAATCAGAGAAAAAATTGTCCCTTCATCTACCCAACTCCTACCCTACATCTACTCTACATCTACCCTACATCTACCCTACATTTACCCAACTCCTACCCTACGACTACCACGATTAAGTATGTAAAGAAAAGAAGAAGATTTTTTTTTTTCAATATTAGAATTATTCGAGAAATGGGGCCTAGGAATTTGCTGCCAAATTTTTATTCGCGCAAATCGGCTTGCGTAGGTGGAGACGCTCAGTTTGATACCCATATCGGCGACCCGTACCCCTACCCCTACTCCTACTTCTACCTCTACCCCTATCCCTACCCTACATCTCCCTTACATCTACCCTATACCTACTGTACCGGTATTCTTATTGAGTATTTATAGGAAAGAAACAGAAAAAAGCTTTCAGTATTAGCCTTTTCTCGCAAAAGAGAGCCAAGATTTAACTGATCATATTTTCACCGAGATGCCCGGATTCGCTACGTCAATACGCGTATTTTGATACCAATATCAGATATATTACGAAAGAAAAAGAATATCAAAATGAATTATTTATAAAATATCCGACTCTTTGATTTTCTGTGCTCCTGTGAAAAATCCATTAATTCATAATTTTATACGCAAGTTATTACCCATTTAGAAGCCACAAAAAAATAAATATATTATGTCAATCTCGAAACAGATCTACATGCTCTTCGGATTCTGTGTATTTTGTCCGTTTAAAAAAAATGGCGCTATTTAAAATAAATATTTATTAAACAGCGATTTCAGTTTCTGCAACCTATTTCTCGTACGTTGAAAAGAATCAATTCATAATATCGTTATATGTAGGTACCCTTAGTCTTTTTGAAAAGTTTTCAGTACCTACCCAGTAATTATTTTCGAATAAATTCATTCAAATTCGAATGCTTTATTAGATAACATTCTCGCGTAGGTACTTTTGTATTTGCATACAATCTATGGAACATTCTCTAAGAAAAATTATGCAATATGACAGCGGGCGGGAAGGAACGAAATGGCGCTTTTTTTATATTTCCCAACTGTCATAAGTTTGAACGATTATTGTGGTAGTTTTTCCACGGGTCGCTGTAGATGTCTCGATTTTCAAAACTTCCTACGTGGTTTTTAAAAGCGATTATCCATTTATTTAACCTCTTCGACTCACAGTAATGAAAGATTAAGTATTTTCGTGGCCGACGGCAATAGTGGACGAAAATTTTCCGCCGAGAGATCAGGTTTCTGTTTTTGTACGTACTGTTTAAATATTCTCGTGGGCAATTATTTTTCTTTCACGGCAACACGTAGGGTGAGAAAGATCGCTGGAAACTCGAATGAAGATCGAGCAGCGCCACCAGGCGGGTACGAAGATTGCGGTTGAAAATAGAACCGACTCGATTGGATTTGAATTTTTCCTCACTTAATTGACGTGACTTCTAGTTCTCGCCGATAGATGGAACCTGTAATCGTTCAATATCTTCGATACAAATTTTTCAGTAGTTTCTAGAGATTTTTCTTAGATCACATTTTTCCCCAGATTTTTACCCCACATTTTCAACATCATATACGACATCACAACATCATATGCGACATTCACTTTCAGTAGTTGGACCGGAAAATTGACCCTTCCGGTGTTCTAAACTCTACGGGCGGTTCGGTCTACTTTCGCGAGACAGGAGAGAAAAAAAAATCGTGGGGAAAAAAGTGAAATTCGTGGTTCGCGAAAACCAACCTTGGGGTGTTTTAAATGGATAGGGCGCATGGTCGTTTTCGGCTAGCCAGCCAAGTCTGAAACCGGGAAAAGTTAGAACAATACTATAGGAACAAAAAACCGTGGGGAAAAAAGTGAAATTCGTGGTTCGCGAAAACGAACCTCGGGGTGTTTTAAATGGATAGGGCGCATGGTCGTTTTCGGCCAGCCAGCCGAGTCTGAAATGGGGAAAAGTTAGAACAATACTATATATATATATATATATATATATATATATGGACAAAAGATTTATACCATTATTAGTATTTACCTACAAATTCTGAAAAAAGTGCTGTCCTTTTCACGGTATATTTCATTGAAAATTATATTCAGTTAAAGATGCAAACTTATTATTATTTTTGTATTTTTTAGGGTAATTAAGTAAAATAAGGCACTTTAACCCAAACTTAATTGAGTGAAGTGATAACATTAGTAAGTAACAAATCGATGCACAGCAATTCTTCGCCATGGAGTGTGGCCATCCATCTGGCCCGGCTTAGGTTCGCCCAACTTGTGATTCCTCTCCAGTCTCACGGCTAATTGGATTACATCTTGTTTCTTCTTCCGCTGCTGTAATTAGGACTCTGTCCCGAGCCTTGCGGGACCCCGCGTGGTCCATTACTCTCTCCGCCTGCCAAACTAATCTCGCAGCCTTCCCTGAACTTATCTTGTAGCGTGTAGCCTTCCTTCTTCCTCGAGCTTCCCGTGAACTTTGATAATATCCCGGACCCTTCCTCACGGCCTGCTGAGGACCCATCGGGACGTGAACAGGACCCTACTTTGTTCTAAAAGGATGAAAAAACACGCATTTATCTTCGATACAGACTACGCATGGCAAGTCCCTCTTGATAAATGTGCCCTTCATATTTATAAGAGTAGGTACCTACCCTTTGAGACGACGAGTGTTCTTCACTTCTTATTTCAAATCTTCGCAACGTAACATATTTTTAATAATGCGTACTAAAAGCTTGAAAGCTTTTGAACACAAAGTACGAGTATTTTCGTTAAAGTCTATGAATAAATTGCGCCTTTACCGATATCGAACGTTAGGTATTTACATACAATATTACTTGGTTAAACACGGTTTCAATAATAGTCAAGTTTATAATGCCATTCGTGTTATCACGAGCATAATGTATTATCAAAGTACGTATTTTCTAAGAAAATAAACCCTAAATATTAACTATTTTACTTTAAGCCGTATTTCCACGAGGATCCCTTTATTTATTTCATGTTAAACAAGATAAATCAACACGTCTAAAATGAAGAACAATTTTCCACGAATTTTGATTTAGTACGCGCCAACCTTCCGAGATCATTTTTATATTCATATATTAATGAAAGTTTACTGCCAAAACCTGTTGGCAAAGAAAGTGATCTACTTACATACATAAATCTTAACCAGATTTGTGTTTACACAGCCTATGATAATAACGTTATAATACGTACCTTGCGCGTGGAATTTTATTCAAACGAATACATAGATTTACATACCAATTTACATTGTAGACCTATCTACGTGAAATAATGATCCACAACGTAGATTAACATAATAATTATTATGTATGTGTCAGTTATTTTGTTGTTAACATCGGTAACGCAGTTAATTCGGCGGAAGTAATGCTCAACGTGGACACGATTGACGTTTAACGGTGAATTCAATAATTACGGGCAGAATTATTATGATTCATTAAATATTGCAATGTGTTGATTCGCTGCATTTTAACGATTCTCAACTAGCTTTTCGCATTGAAATATCTTACAAAAAAATAAACACATCGAAATTAATATCAGATTCGAATTTAAAAGAATTGGCGTCAATTTAAAAAAAAAATTAACTTTTTTGAAAATAATTTTTAAATTTTTATTTTTCAACCCTCGATAAATCGCACATAATCTATACATACTTGGTCAGTAGGCCATCGAATTTTCTATTAGATAGATTCACTATGGATTTACTATACTCGATTTTATATGCAAAATTAGATCATTCAAAAAATATCAAATTCCTCAGGAATTAATTTTTAAAAACTTAAAAAAAAAACTTAATTTATTTTAGATACTAAACCAATTACATTGGTTAAATATTTCATATTCTATTAAAGAGTTAAATATTTTAATTATATAAATTAAAAATATACTTTGTATTTACCACTTTAATTAAAATATATAAATATTTCTCTACATGTTTCGATAGCAATGCTATCATCTTCAGGAATAAATGAATACATTATTAATAGATAATAATAATAATAATAATAATAATACATTATTAATAGTATTCATTTATTCCTGAAGATTATAGCATTGCTATCGAAACATGTAGAGAAATATTTATATATTTTAATTAAAGTGGTAAATACAAAGTATATTTTTAATTTATATAATTAATAATGATGCCACAAAGTTACCAAACATTTGAAGAAAATATTTTTATGTTGATTTTCTTAACACGATTTTAGTTGATTTGTAGCATTTTGGTTCTGAAGCAATAAAATGGTTTATCTTTATTCTAATTACACATCTTTATTCTTATTAAATTACATACAAGTTCTTGACATAGTGTAACCATGATCAGGGTTAAAGTCGTTAAAAAAAAACAAATTTCTTTACGTTTATCTTGTTAAATAGTTTCATAAAAAGTAAATATATATATAAATATAAACAATAGGAAAATAAAATAAATAAATGCACAGGCTCGAAACATACAGATACAATAGAAATACATAACAATGTTTTATATGAGAGAAACAAACATACGTCAATCAGAATCTGCGAAGCTTAAGGACGTCTATCAGAACAGAGTTGCTATCTGTAAAAATGGTTTTCCAAAAAGCATTTAAAACAATCATATCTAAGAACATCATTTAGAAATTTATCCGAAGCGCACACATTTCTCAATTCTTCATTATCTTAACTTTCATCTTTCCAATTAGGTACCTACACTTTTTTCTCACTGTTATAACTGACATACCAAATATTAAAGTGTGATCGACTTCACCGCTGTAAATGGGGTGATTTCGTTATAGTGGAGTTTTGTTATTCTTTATGGTTGGCTTTCTAATACTCATTTTTCCTGCTAGAACTTCCTGTAATGCTGAAGAATTTCAACTCATAATTACACTTCCCTGTATGGATGATTGACTTCACCCTGAAAAATGCCGAAATAGACATTTTTCCTCAAAAGTGGGTATTGACGGAGGTTTTTGACAAAACCGAACTAAGAATATTGTTAATAACACATCAGCTGATAGATTAAGCATGCGGTAATTTCATATATTTACTAAATTGACTTGTTTTCGAGTTTGTTCACACCTAAACTCAAAACATGTAAACTAAAACGTAAATTTTAGATCTATTTTACTAATCACTACTGTTCTATTAGGTATCTGATAGATACTGCAGACTACAATCGGTACTAAAGTTTAAATAAAAACCGTATTTTGACAGTTGTGGTATAATTGCATAAAATCTGAAATTTACGACACCCCACCCGGTTGACTTCACTTCATTTTCCCCTTACGTTTCATTTTTGCACATCTTTTTATCAAGTTTATTTGAAAACCCGTTATAAATTGAACCCATCTCACAGACATCGCCTAGTGAGGCGAGTAACGTACATGTACAAGTATTCCAATTAAAAGTCAATAATCACCCGGGTTGCCGGCAATGTGAAATGTTGTGGAAAACAGATAAAAACAAAGTAATTTATATTGCACCCTTTTTTTAAAAGCATTACTTGGGTACTATACTGAATAACATTAAACTTGTGTACAATCATAGGTGTCGGTGGTCAGAATCAGAATCCTAGAGATGTGATATCTACGGGGTTTAGTCGCCGTCTTTGACTGCAGACGTGCGGGGTGTCGGCTTCGGATTTAGTGAAATGTAGATGGAGCGAGGGCGGGGTGGGAGGGAGGGCGGGTCGGGTAAAGATGAAGGAGTTGCACCACAAATTGGAAACCGCCGATGTGAGAATCTCTTGATATACGTGTTCCCTCCTTTATCTGAGCCGCCGCCCGACACCCTTTTGAGTCTAATAGCGCGTTGGGCGGCGGCGAAGGGCGGCACTCCCGCCCCACCGTGATTCACCACCGTTGCTGCAGTTATTCACTTCCTCGCGAATCCGTTTCGCCTCCTTCCGTTTTGATTAAATCGTAAGAAGGTTTTAGCGGCGCACAACTGGATATACGCTCACTGCCGTCGTCGCTATCGATACCTTCAAACATGCTATTCCTAATAGCAGAAGCTGCGTTGTAAATAATTATAATTTTATCTCTTCAAAAACTACTAAAAAGAGTTTTAGGATGTTTAACTTTAAGGAAATATTTCGCCACCTCTGATTAACTATAATCATGGGATAGACATGGCGGTAAAAATAATTTTTAATTCATTTTTATTTTTTTGATACCGCACACGAGACCCAACTGTTCCCAGCCGTTTGGGGCCAGTGAGAGTATAGCATCCCCAATACAATACAATTGGGTACATTGCGAGGCTAAAGGTAGTGGAAATGGGAAAGAAGAAGGTGGGAACGTACCTGGATATTAAGATTTGGTCACCAAACACGACTAAAGCCATTTCAAGCAACGTTTCAATTCTGAATTGTGGTATTTCACTACGGCGATACTGAAAATATCTTCCACTTTAGAACGTGCCGCAAACATGTTTTATTTTTATATTAATTAATTGTCAAACAGCACAAATTAAATACATCTAATTTACTTGCGCACGCCGGGATTTGACATTATTTAATTAATTTCATGATGCCATAGTCTCACTGGCTCCCGACGGTTGGGAGCAGTTGGGACTCTTGTGCGGTATTCACATAATGAAAATTAAATACGATATGATGCCAACTTGTTTATTCCTGATACATACCTGATTCGTATTTCGTAAAGAAAAAAAGTTTATTCAAATCTCCCAATACATTCCTTAACCGTTTGATGAGACCGTTCTTCCATAAAAAAATCATTTAATATATTATGAAATTTTTCAAATCTTAAGAAAAACCAAAAACTAGTCAAATAGTAATTAGGAATATTATGAATTACAATGCTAAACATATACGAATTAATGCGTGCGTAAATCCTCATACGTGACCCTTAAACTGTATTATTGTTTAATTGTGTTTATTTATGTATTTGATTAATTAATTTATTCACAGCCACGACTCGAATAATGGTAGATTTATCGTATTCCACGATCGTTTTCAAGTTCACCTCACCCCTACGGCCGGCGTTGCGTGACTTGTACTAACTACTGTACCTCAGTAATCTCAGCACAAGTTTTTCCCATTCTTTTAACCGGGAGAATCAGTAAAATCAGCAAAATTGTTTCGTTTTTGCATTCTTATTAGTCTTCTATGTGTAATGCGACCAAGATTTTGAAGTCTTTATTTATTTATTTTCATAACCTTCTAAATTCTAAGAGTCATAGTCTGGGCGTAGAACTAAACCAATTCAGAACACGTGGCAATGAAGAGTTGTTACGAGGCAATAAATACCAAGAAATGTTCGCTACCTTCTGAACCTGATCCATAGACAGATTCAAATTAGATACGAAATACAAACGGTGAACATTAGACGATATCAGTATGGTTACTAACCACAAAACAATCTCACCCCTTCTAGTGGACATCACCAGAATGAAGGCAATTATGTCAATCTAGACTTTGCCAAATTAATCTAAAGCAAAAGCCTTTTTTTATGTGAATACCGCACACAGTCCCAACGGCTTCCAACTCTCCAGATCCAGTGGGGCTATGGCATCCCCAATGGAGGTGTATTGTGAGGCTGGAGGTAAGGATGTGGGGAAGAGGATGATTTGAAATAATCTGACTATTCAGACCTTGTCACCAAAGACGACCAAAGTTATTTCAAGCAATGTAACGATTCTGAATAGTGGTATTTCACCAGGGTGATCCTGAACGTATCTACCATTTGGAACTGGGATTGAACCTTTGGATTCGTAGGCGATAAAATTAACCTCTCTACTACGGAGGTATTCCTTTTAATTGATAAGCTAAGTTTTATTATGGTTTTCATATCTTGATAGCTTTAGAAATAAAAATCACAATAAAACTTGTACCTACAATTCGCATTAACCGTGAGAAGCAGCAAAATATCGGCTAAAGTGTTTCGTATTCACGTTAAATTGTAGAATCAGAAACTCCGAAGCCCACAAAGCTCGGCTCGCCGTAGGTAATCCTTTGTCTTCCATCTCTGGCGGGATCTTTGATTCAAATTGTGAAGCTTTAAAGCTCACCGGTTGAAAGCTTCGCTGTAATCCCAGTGGCACTAAGCGTAAACGCGTAATACAGCCACACTTAATATTTAGAACTCAGACTCATTAATCCTACCTTTTTTACTCCGGTTTATACATAAATCCCTTGTATTATAAAGTAATTCATTTGTATTGTGAAGGTGGTTATTTCTTTATCTGATACGACGAAGTAAAGGGGATCTTGAAGTGTTGACCCCGTTTTATTATTCACATAATGTCTTATACCTTATTTTTCTTCCCTCGTTGCCTCTTATCTTTCTTTTATTTTCATCACGTCCAGATTTAAATAACGACCCCTCACGGAATATTTTCTCCGTGAAAAATAATCAACAATAAAATGACTTACAGCTGTTATAAATTATTTGTCGATTTTGAAATGATACCTGCTGATATTCAGGAAGTATTATTTAAATCGACTTGAAATTTAATGGATTATTTAATATTATGCTCTTTCACCTTTGAGCTTTTATCGTTGCAGTCCCCCTTTCAACCACTTTTAACTTCAAATGGATTTTATGTTATGTTATTAACGTGATAATATAAATTTAATATACTTCAACAGAATTTCAGGACTAAGTCATTCAAAAATTCACTAATACCTAGACTTCACGCAGAAGGTAATACTTTTTCAGATATAGTAGATATGTTCAACTGCACGGAATACAAATACAAAAAGACTATTCTTGCACACATTGCAATCTTTGGAGCACAGACGTCAGGTGGGAATGCTGTCCTTGTTCAATCGATATTTTAATGGAAGATGCCCTGAGGAACTAGCGTTATTGATCCCCTCGGCAACGGTGCATAGTTGGGGAACACGCCAAACGCGCGCCTAATATTTGTATACGGTTGAAATTTTTCACACGAGAACGGGTCGCTTCTACGACTCGTTCTTGTATTCAACAGTTCAGCTGTGAAATGATCCGCCGGACTCTGTGTTTCCTCCATCCTAAAACATGGGCCTCTTCATGACCAAAGTTCACACCTTCCTATCCTCTAAAAGACCCTCCACACAGCATCACCAATTATGATATAGCCCTTGAGGGAAATTATTTTTCCCAGGTCCTCCTATGTGAAGTTACTGTAAAAAAAATCCTCAACAATTATTTATAAGATATGTGTTTATAAGTATCAGAGAATGTGAGGTGTGTTTTGAATATCGCGTCTGTTGCTAATTATTTGGAATAGTACTTACACGAGTTATTGCTGAATTTGTTCGTGAGACAAATTAAATATTTAATTTTTGCGGGCGTATACAATATAATAAATAAATATTGCAATTTTTTTTTAAAATAATTATACCACAATTGATATTACAATATTAAATAGTTTAAACTTCTATTTCCAAATGCACGAAAATGCATTTTCCATGCTTTGTAATTTGTGAAAGTAATTAATTATACGACAGATTAGTTGTGGTGGCATTGCGTACGAATTAATGTACCTATACGACGCAACTTTCCTACAGCATCAATTATATTGCGTACAGTGAAAATACATTTGAATGTATTATAATCGAACAAATCGCACACGAGTACAAATGGTTTTATTTTTGGACCAAGTATAATATTAGTGAAATACTAATGCAGGGCTATAGTTAAGGTTGTCTGGCAAGATAAAGGTAACTATTCAATCTGTATATTATGCTTCTGTATATTAATTGATTTTTCTGAGAACTTACGATAGTCTTATGCTAGGTGTACGAAATATCTAAATATTTACTTGACAGATTTATCAAAATAATTCGATTGAATGGTTTTTTTTTACTTTGGGGTAAAGTGAAAAGTGAAAATAATTAATATGATTAATAATATTTTGTAATAATTAAAATGACAAATATGAATCCCTGACATGGTCGTTGAGTTTTAACAACAGGGTCATGTTCTTAGATTTGAATTGACTAATAATATTTCAATAAATTAGATGACTTAAAATTAGTGTAATTTTTTTCCCATAATATTTGTTTTTTTTTTTAAATTTAATATAACACATATAAAATATTTAATAGTATAGATATATCTTAATAGCTAATTACAAAAAGTATAAATTTATTTAACAATAACTGCCGAACTCAATAGAGAAAGATTTCTCGTGTTTCAGTTGTGGAGCACCGCCATCTAGCGACAGTAGTGAATAAATAAAAATAATAGAAATAAAAGTACATCAAGAATGTAATATAGATATTTTTATGTGAGTACCACACAAGAGTCACAGCCGCTACCGGCCGTCTGGAGCTAGTGAGACTATTGCATCCCCAATTGGGGTATGTTGCGAGGCTGAAGATAGTGAGGAGAGGTAGAGGAAGGTGGGGAAGTACCTGGCTATTCAGATCTTGTCACCAAACTTGGCTAAAACATTTCCAAAAAACGTTTCGAATATATTTTTATAATGAATTAATTGTGAAATAACACACATTCATGAAATAAAATTAACTTGCGCACACCGCGATTCGTGACCACTCAACCACGGAGGCATTACCTAATTTAATAAACGTAGTGCAATAAAAAAATCATTTTCGCTGAACGCTACTAAAAGTAACGGACAGAAGACACTAGTGCATACATTTGAGAATAATTGAAGAACGGATGAAACTTAACTGGAATGATTATCCCTTCTCTCCTTTGTACTGCATTCAAAATAGTTATCCCGAAGCCCCACTAGAAGATGGCACCGCAAAAAGGAGAAAAAATAAAGTTCTTCACCTCATGAATAAACATCATTTAGGAACCGAAAACCAAGTAATTCTTCGGTCGGTTTTCCTCCGTAATTCGAATCTAAACCCCAGTCACACCTGGCTATTGTAATTCAGCAATATGTTTAATTTAGTGAATATTCGTGGGCCAATAAATATGTTGGTTCTACAAAAAGTAATCCCGGGTAAATGGGATTTGAATACAAATAAGATTTTAAAACATATTTTTTTCTGCAAAGCCTCCAAAAATTTTCCACCCTGTTTTTTTTTCAATAATGTTAAATTATTTCCCATACGTGACTACAAAAGCTAATCCTCACTAAAAAATTTAAAGATATAAATGTTTTGGTTTCGGATATTCGTGAAGCTTTGCGGATACCATATGCAATAACATATAAAAAATTAACTACGAATCTTAGATTTTAGGCCATTATTTGGTAAATTTTTTGAAAAATTCTGATTAAAATCCGTATTTGAGATTAATAAATTTTAAATTTATGTTTTCATTATTTTATTAATTAACATTTTATGAACGGTCAACCGACTATCGGTCCCCAATAATTGATCCCCCGACAATTGATCCTCCGGATAGTTGATCCCCCCCCGTCGGTGGATCACTTTCTCATTGATCCCCCCGGAAAATGATTCCCCGGACAACTGATCCCCCAAAGTTTCTAAAAGTATTTATCTTCGTACGTACCAGCATCCGTAATTATTATAAATATGATATACTATGTATTTCAATGGGGTGGAAGAAAATTAATAAAAAATTTGCTCAAAGTCATTCTGTATACATCAAGAATATAATTGTCAATAACCGTATCCCAAATTTGTTTTACTCCTTAGGGGTAGGGATTATAAAATTTACTCCAGTAAATTTTATAACTGCATTCCTCGCCGAATCACGAAACCAAGGAATATGATGAGAAGGCTGAAAAGAATTTCACCCTAATTGTAGTTTGTTAAAAATTGATGACTTCTTCCTTCGTCATAATAAACCTGGGTCTTGAAGAGACCGATCCTGTAGGAAGGAGAAAATGAATTCTGTATGAAACAGGCAGCGCAGCCGTGAAGTGCTCTCTAAATCATTTATTAAAAAGAAGCAACAGTATGGAAGATAGTTTTTTTGTAGAGGCCATAGACATCCTGAGTTGAAACCATTTTTTGGCGTTTTTGACAATTTCAATATCATTTATTGTTGCCGGTTGGAATACAGACAAATTACAGAACCCAGGCGTCGCTAGCTCCAAAACGAATTAGGTCTTATGAATTGTGATAAACCATTTAATTTTTTTAATTTTTTTTTATTTTTAGTTTAAAATTTCTCTTTGCATTTTTTTATATAATTATCTTACAATGCAGCTCAAATAATTATAAAACCATAATTAATTTAAAATAAACGATTTAAAATATTAAAAAATTATATTTGATTTGAAAATGTGAAAACGTTCTTAATTTCCTGGAAATGTATATGTTATGTAGTTTCGTACAATAGTAATATTTTTATAATTAAAATATTACATATTTATAACATCTACGGATACTGGTATGTACATATTCAAATATCTGAAGAAACTTTCGGGGATGAATTGTCCGAAGGATCAAATCAAAAATCGGGGGAATAAAAGCGTAAGAGATCTCTTGGCAGATGGATCAACTTTTCGGGGAATCAATTGACGGGAACGACTTATCGGGGGATCAATTGTCGAGGATCAATCGTCGGTTAATCTTTACGAATACATTTGATAATATAGTAGGCAGATACTATAAAGGTTTTTAAAAAAATTATTTGAGCCGTAAAGCTGATATCTGGGGGAATCCCACGCCCATCAGAAGGCAGTTCGTCCCAGAGACGTAATTCCAATTTGTTAATTTAGATACAGTGTAAGACATTACTAAAGTTAGGCACACTATTTCAGCTTATTTAGGAATGCCATCATTGGGCTTATCTTGTCAGGGTTTCTACCATATGGCGACTTGACGAATGTAAATATATCTCATGGCGAGCTCAAAAAGTACTGAAATAACTAACTAACTAACTAACTAACCATCACGCCGTTTCCCCGCAGGGGTAGGCAGAGAGGACGGACCGCCAAACAACTCGATCTTGGCATACACTTCTCGCTTCATTCACTTTCATACAACGTCTCATACATTCTCTTCTGTTATTCCGACTTCTTGGCCTGACTCAAGTATTTGATTCACTTGATCGTGCCACGTCTTCGTTGGACGTCCCGGCTTCTTCTTCCATTCACATTCGCGTCATATATTCTCCTTAAACTCCTTTCTTCATTCATTCGCTCTACATGCCCAAACCATCTAAGCGTCCCTTTCTTAATCTTGCTCACTACGCTTACATCAGCCTGACTATATATATATAAGTACTGAAATACCGGGCCTTAATCGAAGAGAGAGAGAACCCATGACCACATTCGGAAGGATAGTGAAAGACGAAGTTGAGGTGAGTAAGTACGCGCGTTAATATTGTTAACCCTGTCGTACCGAGCGTATGTTTGAAAGTACATAGATTTCAGAATGTTTTCCTCCCTGTCTCCAGCGAATAGAAATTTGCATTTTTCATTTTCCAATTGCTGGTAATACTGGCTTTGCGCGCTATTTCATTGGATTTTAGCTATTCTTGAAGGGTGATTTTTGTGTTTAATATCGACTTCCGCACCCCGTAAAATTGTCATTTTGGATGAAAGTTGAGATTCGTAAAGAATGCAAGGCTCATATAAGCTTAATGAGTAAGATTAAGAAAGTTAATTTTTTTAACATGGCAGGGACACTTAGATGGTTTGGGCATCTAGAGCGAACGAAGAAAGGAGTCTAAGGATAATATATGACGCGAATGTGAATGGAAGAAGAAGCAGGGTCGCCCGAGGAAGACATGCCACGATCAAGTGAGTCAAATACTTGAGTCGGGCCATGTCAGAAGTCGGAATAACAGAAGAGAATGTTTGAGACGATGCATGAATGTGAATGAAGCAAGAAGTGTGTGCCAAGATCGATTTGTTTGGCCGTCCGTCCTCTCTGCCTACCGCTGCGGGGAAACGGCGTGATGGTTATCTAGTTAGTTAATTACGTTTCAAAGGTATGTTTTATTGATAATACGATTGTATTCATTTACAATCAATTTAGGATGTCACGTGGTTTGCCTCCAGCCGTCGAAATGGTAGGCAAATTAGGCTATTCGGCATGTCCATTAATTCTGACGTCAGTGATTCCTAAGAATTTGGTCGTCGATCTTAATTACCTTGATAATTAACCTGTAATATCGAAGTGATATTTTTTCAACGGATGATCTGAAATAAATATCATTAATCTATCTAGATTTTTTCTGTTATAAATCAACATTTTAAGGCGTTCTCGTTCGTGCCAACGGGTAGTATCATCCCACTTGACTGCGAACTAGGGACCCCCTAACAGGCGGTCAGACAGGGCCCGGGGCCGGACTCCGAGTAGGCCTGGTCCCGCTGTCCCTCCCACCCCTAATATTAGGACCGCAGAGGTTAAGCGGGATGAGTTATCGCTGTTTAAAACACAGACGTATTATTTATATGTGTAATTAAACGAAATTATGCGTCTTCAACGCGGAATGTTCTCGACGGACAGAATTATAATTTAAGGCCCGGGCGATATGAGAACCAAAATTTAATATGTATTTACTGATTTATGTATAAACGCATTCTTCTGCGGGTTGACCTCGAGGTTTTGAGAAATATGGATAAGCGAGTTAGTCGGTGAACGCATTACTAGGTATTTTCATGGGTTCAATGACAATTCGGCACAGTGATAGATCAGCACACTTTTGAAAACTGATCTTATCCAAACTTTGTTAACCAAGTTTTTGTTTTCTACTTTTTTCGTGGCTTTATGTCTCTTTTAAAAAGTGTGTCGAATTGTCCGGTTACCTTTTTTTTTGATCTGAATCAAATGAATTTATAACATATGTCATCATCATCATTATTAAATTCAGTGACTTTTAGAATTTATTTATTTCTAAATGAATTACAAATTACTCTGTAATCACCACTTTATTAATATATAAATAACAACATGTTTCGAAAGCGAAGATTTCCTCATCAGGAATATATAGAATACTAAAAAATAATGATGTCAATTATAGACAGATGATAAAAATTAGAACACAATAATTTAAGAATGGACAAATTATAAACATAGACAATAATTGATTAAAGTAGGTAAGTTATTAATTAAAATTTAATTATTGATAATGAAATCATCGCTGTCGAAACATGTAAATATTTATGTGTGGTTATTTATAAAGTGGTGAAAACAAAGTATATTTTTAAATTATTTTTGTAATAATGACGCCACAAAGTGAATACCAATCGTTTGAAGAAATTATTAATTATTTTTATTATTAATATTAATATGAAAATAAATTCAAGATATAGATATTTAATTTTTTTTTAATTATTAATTATATTTACTTGACTATTAACACTTTATTTGTTACTATTTATTTTAGTCATTTTTTTATAATGTTAGCAATATTATATCATATACCAGATTTTGTATAATGTAGTTTAAATTTAAAGTAAGAATGATGTGTACTGTAAATTATTTATATATTATATTGTTTCGTGAACACCTCATTTTGACAACCTGTACTTAGGTGTTCACATATTTTTGATGTAGTATTGTTGTAAAGAGATTATAATGTTACGTTTAAGAATATTATTGAATATTATCAAATATATATTTGTTTTTCTGATATATATATATGTGTGTATTAATAGTGTAATTCCAACATCCTAACAGTATTTTCAAAAAGTTCGGTTTTTACTCGCGTTCTCCCACATCTCGCTCTGCAACGGGGTCCATTACCGCGTGAACCGCTTTTAGTGACGCCGGAGTTCATTTGATTTTCAAAAAGCTTTCGAATTTGCCAATTTGATTGACTTTTTCATACGTTTCGCACTTCAGTAAGGTAGACATTTGCTTGGACTCTTGATTTGGCTTAGTTCAAGCTTGTTAATATCCCGGTAAAAGAACACTTAAGATGTCTCAATAATAATGTGTTCTCGGAATTTGCCATCCACCTCTTAGAAACAGACCACACATTCAATAAAAATACAGGCATTAGTTTACTGCATAAAAACGGAATAGGCATTAGACTAGATAACTTGGAAGCATTAGAAATAAGGAAAGCCAAAAAACACTAATAGTAGACTCATTAATAATCAAATAAATTTAAATAAAAGTCTAATCCTTAAAATATTCCCACTAAAAAAAGCACACGTCATTCCCGGTCAGGTACCTGCTGCCCTCCCACCCCTGGCCCTTCACTCGCCTATTTTTATAACACATGTGTATCTTAGTTCATAGTTTAGTATTATACTGCGCTGAAGAAGCTATGCTAGTGGCGAAACCCGGTCGGAAAAAGTATGTACCAAATAAAAGTGATGTAAACAATGTTATCGTTTTTATTTTTTAAATTCTAATGTCACATCACCAAGTTACCGCTTCATATGAAAACGAAAATGTAAAAAAAAAAAATAAGTTTTGAGTTTTCCGTATTGCGTATTTTTTAAAGGAGCTTTAAGCGTCAATCTCTATCGACCGAAGATTAGACGAGTCAGCAATTTACGCAATCTTATCTAATGTGAAATATTTCAAAATACCTTATAAGGTTTTTTTTTAATTGTGTAACACAAGAACCCAAATTATGTTATACACACCATATAGAATATCGTCAGTGATATTATTTGGATTAAGAATTAGACTAAAAATATGTTGCCTTGTAACTTATATTATTACCAGTATGATATTAATTTCAATATCTAATTAATTACCTTTGATCTCGTTTCTACCTACCCAGGAGATTATACTTATTAATACAGCGACTAATTAATTTTCTACACAACAACTACGAGGTCTGAAAATATAATAAACAAGTATTGTTATGAGTTACAAACATGAAACAAAATATACTGCCTAGAAGCTGGAAAGCTGGGTTTTTTTTTGTCTTAGGTTTTTTGGAATTTTTTTGTTACCGGGCGAGCTTTGAGGTAAACAGTTTCAGTTGTTACTTTAATGACAAAGTTGAAAAAGTTTTTTTTAGTTTTCACGTGAATTTAAATGTGGTGTTTTTTGATGTTTTTTCTTTACACTCATTTTGATGAATTATCCAATGTCGACGCCTCTGATGCGAGCTTTTTTTGGTCTTGACTTATGCTCTCGAAAGAATATGATAGTTATTCATCGAAGAAAATAATATTAACATAACCTAAATGAAAGTTGAAACCCGACAAAAGGACAGAAACTAAAAATATTTCTGTCGCATCTGGGACTCGAACCCGATAAGGTTTTTAAATCTCAATATGATAGTGTTTGATAAAAATAACGGTTGGATTAATGAATAAATCATAATTGCACACGTTAAAAATTTTTAAGAAACGGCAACCCATCGGCACCTTACTTAAAAAAAATTATACTTTCTCTATTTTTAAAATATTATGTGCATCAATATTATGATACATCCTAAATTAGATTTTTGTAAAATCATTAATCTTTTTAAATCCGTGGATTCCTAGTTTTTTCTGTTTTTTTTTTTTATTTTATTTATTTATTAAGTTAAAAGAAATACATAATTATTTAAGAATTTATGTTACATTATTTTTGCTCTTTGGGACAAGATCTAACTAGATTAAAAACCCTAACCAAGGAAAGGAAAAAGGACAAACATTTGGTCATAAACAATCAATAACTAAAGTTACCTTTTGTACTTACTGAATAAAATATATTTAATATATTATCAACTATTTGCTGCGCCCTCTTCGGGCTGCATTCTTGAGTTTCGTCGTCGGCTCATAAAGCTGAGTGATACGTAACTCAATCTTATCCATATTACTCAATAATATTTTTTTTGTACTCAAGATTAAATACATTTTTTTCCTTATAGCACCAACTAGTACCTATCAAACACATATACATAATTGTTTACTCTGTAATATTTGTTTTTATCATCTCTTCATAAGTACGTTCATAAGTTTTTTTTTCTATACTATTATATTGTCATACTATGTCAATACTAGCTTTTTTCACTTCTATTTTTGTATAATGGCATTTAATATAAACTAAACTAGTCAATTTGACTGCCCTAAAACGGGATTTGTTCCCAGTTGGGCAGTGAAATCTTTCTTAGATTTTATTATTTAATAATGTGTTTCAAATAAAAAAAATTCAAATAAATAAATTTCACTTTCTTAACATAACTACATACATATTATATTAATTAACTTCATGAGTTATATTATACATTTTCTTTATTTGTCTCTAACAAAAAATTGTCCAAAGAAGCGAAGCTAGCAATCCACAATGGAGTGCTGATACCAACCCTGATTTATGGAAGTGAGGAATGGAACTGGCAGAGGAAGGATGAAAGAAGGCTGAATACTGTAGAAATGAGATCCCTCAGACGTACGTGTGGTGAAATTATGTATATCGTGTGAAAAATGATGAGATCCGCAAATAATGCAAGGCTAATTGTGGGCGTGTTAGATTAAGAAAGGGTCGCTTAGATGGTTTGGGTATGTATAGCGGATGAAGGAAGAAAGGAGTATAAGTTTTATATATGTCGCGTGAATGGAAGGAGAACTAGAGACGCCCGAGGAAGACATGGCATGATCAAGTGCGATATATCAGAATAACAGAAGACTGCATGACATGATCAATGAAAATGAATAAAGCAAGTAGTGTGTACCGAGAGCGGGTTGTTTGCTGTCTGTCCTCTCTGCCTACTCCGTCGGTGAAATGGCGTGATAGTTAGTTAGTTTGTTTGTCATTTTCAAATTGAAAATTTTGTTGTTTTACGAGATAGGGCTTATTAATACTTACTGTTAATACTTTAATATAGTGATAATATTTCTGTAACCAGTATAGATTTACTCAAAAAAATATCATCAAAATGGATGTTTTTTTTTTATTTTACTAATAAATTTATAAAGCTCTGGCATAAATATTTGAATTTTTTTCGGTCATATTCTAAAAAAAACAAAATTTGCCACAAAACATTCGAAAAGGGGTTCGTAAGTGGGAGATTTTGCATTTGAAACATTTTGATTAGGTCTGTTTTTCCTGGACTTATAAAAAGACTCGATAGAAACGAAAGGCCGGAGTGTGTCCTACTTGCAATATTTAATTAAATCATCTATGATATTTCTAGGCCATCAAATTCTCAAACCAAAAACACTTGATTTTGCATTACTTCGCATTGCATCGCCTTAATGTTAAAAATCCCAAAAATATTGTCTTCGGTAACTAGAGGAAAACCCGCGAAACAAAAAGTTTTTTTTTTTCGTAGTTCAAGCAAATACCAAACGCAAATACGTTTGACTTCGTCCGTATCTTCCACTTATCCACTGTGCATCGATGTTTGCCGATTTCTCGGCTCAACAGTCAACATGTTTATGTTAAACTATTCAGAAGTTGGCACGTGCACTGCGGACCACGGGTAAACAGTAAATAGTTAAAGACTCTTGACTTACAAACGGGATAAATCAATGGAATCTCGTCCGTCTCAACGGTACCTATTGGTAATTGGGTACGGGTCCGAAAGGATCAAATTAATAATAAATTTTTGATATTTACTCTTAAATATAAAGCAGAAAATTTGTTTGTGACTGAACTATGAGCTTTTACTTCATGCATTGGTTCACAGTTTTTATTTGTGTAATTTTTGGAACAACATAATGATTCAACTTGCAACTCCGTTTCCATCATTGGCTATGGAGCTTTAAATTAACCATTCCACTATAAAACAAATAGGAAGTTCTAAATAGAGGGTCGAGTTCCAGGATGTGCAGCTCTCCTGAGAACCAGGGTATATCAAAATCCCGCCAGAGTCCTGACTCCACCATCGAAGCGCACTGGAGAAAAATATTAGCCTCATCAATCTTAACCATGACAGTAGAATAGTCAAATATTGGCATCATCAATCTTAACCATGGCAGTACAATAGTCAAATATTGGCACCGTCAATCTCAACTATAACAGCACAATAGTAAAATATTGGGCCCATCAATCTTAACCATAACAGTACAACAGTCAAATATTGGCAACGTCAATCTTAAGCTTGACATTACAATAGTCAGATATTGGCACCGTCAATTTTAACTATAACAGCACAATAGTAAAATATTGGGCCCATCAATCTTAACCATAACAGTACAACAGTCAAATATTGGCAACGTCAATCTTTACCGTGATAGTAAATAGTCAAATATTTTTTACATATTTTTTTTATACATATCTTATTTTTGTATATTTATGTTTAATTTAACATCATATTTATATATTTAGTGTTATTACTATGTATGTAAATACTCTCTACAGGTGTGCGGGATTACACTAGTCTCCCCACATCGTGTAATAAAAACCATTCATATTATTATGTTGTTTGTTTCATATCTTCAAAAAGACAAATCTCTGAAAAAATTATTATTTTTAACCCTGCAAAATATTTATGAAATCTTCCCCCAACATGAAGTATAGTACTTAGTTGTAGGTCGGTACTTTAATAAATGTTTTCAAATAGAATACCCATTCTTCTATCTCGGCAAATAAAATAACATTGAATGAGCTGTGCCAATGGTACATCCGTACAAGGAATATAATATTGCATACGTCAAATTTTTAACCAAAATTTACAATCACGTTATATCTGCTCGAATTCCCGTCAACAAGAGTCGAACCATTTTGGCCGTGCAAATCGGATTGATCTGGACGAGCCACCTTCTCCTCCCCTTCCCCTTCTCCCTACATTGCCCACAGCATCCCCCAGATAAGTGCCGGTGGAGATATCGCTCAGAAACGGCCCCAGAATCCACAAGCAGAAGCAATTGGCGTTTGATAGCTTCCTAAGGACTTTCCTATCCGCAACTGGAGATAAGTAGCTAAACGTGGTACAACCAACTGTTTGGAGAAGCAACGGAGAAATATTGAAAATTCATATATATATATTGATTATTTAAAACGGCAATGATTGATTTAGGCATAAATATAAATTTGATTGAATTGATGAATTAATAAAAACACTTTGTAAACACCGCTTCTTTAATATATTAATAAATATATGTATTCTGTATGTCCTGATGAGGAAATCTTCGCTTTCGAAACATGTTGATATTTATATATTAAAAAAGTGGTGATTACAAAGTTTATTTTTAATAATTTATTAATAATGATGCCACAAAGTGAATACCAATCATATGAAAAAAATTGATAGAATTGGTTAAATTGGCTAGGATATTAACATATTAAAAACGTGGACATTTTTTGTATTTATAACGTATCAACTCGAAATCGATACAAAGTCTTGACGGTAAACACTCCTATGATAAAGGAATGATTTGTTTCACAATGGGAGAAATTCTACGCCTTGTTATTATTAATAATCGAATTAAAAATTACTTAGTAATCACCACTTTATTAATACATACATTGCATCGCTTTCGAAACATGCTGATATGTATAAATTAATAAAGTGGTGATTGCAAAGCAATTTTTAATTCATTTGTTATATCGTATTTTATATATCATTAAGAAAACAGTAGTCCTCACAAATATTTCACTTTTCATATTTCTCACTGTAGCAATCTATCTGAGTAATGTGCATGTAGTTTCCATGCTTATTGATCGGTTGTTTTTCGATCTCGAACTATTTCTGTTTTCATTGCAAATTTTGCATTATTTAATTAACCCGTTACGTCACCTATTTTAAAGCTAGATTTTGTTAATAAATATTCCTTATTCATTACAGAGACTTCCCAAAAAAATATAATTCCCCAATACAACCTGCTATTTTTTCTCTGATGTTTTCTTTTCCACACTATCTGACATGTCGTAGTCTGGAGTGGGGTGACTGCAAGTTGGAATGGATCCTTTTCCGACGGCCCGACAATGGAATAATAATAATTCGGTCGTCGATTTTGGCTACACAGTACACACTATCCGACATGTTAGATCCCGCAAGTCGGATAGTCAGTAGGGCCATTTAGGTTAAAATTGGTAGATAAACTGTTTGTTTATAAACCGATAACGTGTTCAAATTAGTAATCAATTTTACCACATTCACTATTATTAATAGATAACTTTACTTTGTACGATTTGTCCTTATTCATTGATGATTATTAAAGTGCTTTTCTAAAACTTGTTTTTGTTATCGGAATACTATGTAAGTTTTTTTGTATTCCCACTATGAAGTATTAGGTACCAATGATAGCTATAAAATTGACATTCTCAAATCACTGCCATACTATTAAAACAAGTAGGTTAACCTTTCTCTAAATTATCTCATCACCTTCAAAATATTCCAAATATGTAATCACATCCCAAGTATGTTACTCATATCCGAAAATTACCCCCAAACTCAACGGTTTCCTAGAACAATCGACCTCCATTATGCGGCCGCAAAAACAACCGAGATTTAATGACCCTATCACAGGTTGTTGGCTGCTAAAGGCTACAGGTATCGCTTAAAGAATTGGTGTTTAAACTGTGAAGAAAGAACTAAAATATGTACATTTCCTAAAAATACATCAATGGAAAATAAAATAAAACAATAACTGTGTCAGATGGATGTGACGAGATAAGCAGATATTAGGGGCAGTTGATCCCGATATGCGGAGAGGTGACAGTGGAGAAAACACAACCTGTCTAACCCTTTGCAAGGGGGAAAGACTCCAACTTTGTGCAAATTCCCATTTGCGAAAACCAATTTTTCTCAAAAATCCAATCTGTGCGAAATTTCCCTTTTTTTTCAAAATCCCTTACACAAATTGAATACTCCGAAGGATGCTCGTGAGACGATGCGATGGTCTAGGTCCAGTGGGTGGCGATGGTCAGAAAGAAGAAGAAAGCGAGTAGGCAGAATGCAGAGCGAGGCGGAGTGGACGATGCAGAAGTGTTGTCGAATCGAAGGTTGATGCTTGTCTAACTACTTTTCGGTTTTCGTGGGGACCCATTACCCCATTGAGACGCTGTCCCGCGCTCGCGGACTCTGATCTGTGTGCGCGATGCTGTACTTTCGCGCGACATGAAAGTCGTCTGACGATCTCTTTCACTCGGTTGTCTCACTTTCTCGTATTTATTCAGTTATTTTATTTGTATGGCATAAATTTTAGATTTAGGCTGGGGATCGTGCCTTTTCGAACATCAATATTATTTATTTTTCGTCTGGTCCAACCCCCGTACTAGTAAATAGAGTTGAGGCAAGTGACCGCGTGAACACGTTGTGGGAACGTCATATTGCCATTTGCGCGGAGAGGCTAACACGTCTAATACAATAACTTTATTTAAAACCACGGATTTCTTTTTAATTTGTCTACCAACTGTTTTCGTTTAGCCTTTGCTACATAAAGGTATAAAATTAAAGTTATAAAAAAATACACGGTGTGTACTTATATATACATACAGAGGGAGACATAATATAAAAAAATAATAATGAAATACAAGTTAGATGGCAATAGATTACATTTAAATTGTAACAAAGCAAACATGGACAAACAGACTTTATTAGAATTATTTTTCAGTATGCCTACTTTGCATCCTGATGACGAAACCATTGGCTCCGAAGCATGTTGATATTTATTTATTAAAGAATTATACATTATATTTATATATATATAATACATTATATTTGCCCTGGCGAACGTTGATCTAAGCGAAACCGGTTGGCGTAAAAATACTATAAACTCGTGGTTTATAACAAAGTGTTTGTTTTATTTAATATGATGTTCAAACCACAAAGTGATTGCTTGTTATGAAAATATATATTTTTATTAATTGATAAACTAAAGTTTTTAAGACAAGATTTTTGTGCATAGCGCAAAGGGTAACAATTATTTTTATAAACAATAATTATTAGCCTGAATACACTCATCCAAATTGAAAAAACCTTCCGAGCAAAGATAAATGTCGCCGGCAGGACTCGAACCCACACCCTTCTAATATCCGGTCAGATGCTCTACCATTGAGCTACGTCGGCTTATCGCAAACCCGCCAAGTTAATCAATATATACTAGTGTTTCATTCAATAATTACGGTTTTTTATTATATTTCACCTGTAAACAATAATAAAAAAGGTACAGTTTTTCAATCTGTGTGGACTGCACGCCACTCCCTACTAGTAGTATGCAAACAGAACCTTCAATAAATCGATTATTTCATCGTGGATGTAATCCCATTACTATTTTAAAATAACATTTGTGAAATTAGTGACGTCATATTGAAATATATTAATGTTGTATTTGAAACTGTTGAACGTCTATCGTTTATTTCTGCTCTGCAACCTTAACAGTTATAATATCTGAGGTTTAAGGATAAGCCAGAGTTTAAGCTTGTACTGACTGTTTAAAATATCATTTTAATTATGGCCGATCCGACTGGCCGCGCGCCTCACTCCAGACAGAAGGCCATCAATCATAAAACCATTAAGTAACCGAACCGACAAGGAAAAAACCCACAAGGCGTAGGTAGAGTAATGGTGGATTCACAATACAACGTAAACACTAGATTTTTTTAGAAGTATCTAATACCTTTGTTTTAATTTGTTTGTGTGATGCCGAACTAGAGTCATAACTGTGTGTAGCAAGTTGGACTGTGGCATCAATTATTGAATATGGTAACAAATTATTATAAGCAATAATTATTAACCTGAAAAATCATACAAATTGAATAATCTTCCGAGAAAAAATACATGCTGCCGACGGGACACGAACCCGCGACCTTTTGTTTACCGGACAAGTGCTCTACCACTGAGCTACGGCAGGTTATTCATTACCCGCCAAATTAGAATATTAGAAGAATATTAAATTTGGTTACAAATAAATCATCTGATTTAATTACTAATTTGAAATAATGATAATATTATTCTGCAATACGAAAAACATAATGTTTTTAAATAGAACATTTTTTTATTATATATATATATTTTTTTATTTATCCAAATCAAATTAGAAACATGTTTTACAAAAAGAGGAGAAAAATAATTGTATTCCCGGTACGTTTTTCAAAAGAACTTAATCAAAGTATTGAAAACCGCATTAAAAAAAAACAGTATGATTAGTATTTGTGAATAATTTAGCTGATGTGTACCCGGCCTTGCTCGGAATTTTTTTTTTTTAATAAATTTATAAAGTTCTGAGTTCTTGCTTGTCATTAGGGTGCCATAATTGATTTGACAGCGAAAGAAACTATCTCCAAAGAATGAAACATTCATTTGAATATTTTATTTCATTCCAAACATTTAATTTTTTTCAAAATATATCTAAATCATAAAGTTCTTAAGTAGGTACCTACGCGTGTTTTCCATTATGAAAATATTCTACCCAAAAAAAACCTTCTTCTTTTGAATATGAAATCTATGGCTAACCAGGGTGTTATATCTATGGGCTAATCTAAATAAAACGTGGCGGTTTCAATGTTTTTCATACTAATTTTAAAACGATATAACAACAGTTTTACATATTGGATTTCATTCAAACTACTCTATAAACCTTCCCAGCACTAATAAAAACTAACTGTGCTATTTTCAGCGAAACCGGTTGAGTAATTATCGAGAACATCGAGGACAAACATACAAACTTACATCGGTTTTTATATATATATAGATGAAACTACATCGTATTTTTTTTCTATCTCTCGACATTTTAAAGAAAAACTTTCAAAGTATTTGTTGAGGATATTCAGCATTTTAAAATATTTTGTAACACATACGTTAGTTGGTCAGAAAAAGTCATATTTCCGATTTGATTTTGATAAATGCCTATGAACGTTTTCAAAATATGTAATTAATATCGTTTTTAATTATTTTTATTTAGAATTAATAAATAATCCCTCTCCGACGTCCCCTTCCCACTTAACCAAATGCTTTTGGATTCTAAATATGTAGTGATATTTCGCCAAAGCTATACTGAGAGTATTTCACTTCACTATACTTACACTTTCTGCAGGATGTGTGATGATTTTTCAATTTTATTTTTTACTTTATTATAATAATCAAACTAATATAATATTTTCTCTTGTTTCAGGTAAACTTCCTCACATTTTGTGTATTCAACACTTGAAATCATTCATTTTAAGGATTTGTAAGTTTTTCGTATTTATTGTTTCTTGTATTCTCTACAATGTACAAAATCTTGTACAAAAATGAATGATTGTATGTCTGTCCTCGATTTTCTCGAAAATTACGGGACCGATTTCGCTGAAAATAGCGGTTTGTTCTTATGGTTTAGAGAGTGAATAAAATCCAATATGTAAAACTGTTGTTATAACGTTTTAAAATTAGTATGAAAAAATTTGAACCCGCCATGTTGTATTAAGGTTAGCCCATAGACATACCACTCTGGTTATCCAAAGATTTCATATTCAAAAGAACGAGGTTTGTTTCGGTAGAATATTTTCAAAATGGAAAACACCAGTAGGTACCTAATTAAGAACTTTATTATTTAGATATATTTAAAAAAAATAAATGTTTGGAATGAAACAAAATTTTCAGTTGAATGATAATTTGTTTCTTTGTTTAGAGGTAGTTACTTCCGCTGTCAAATCAATTATGGCACCCAAACGACAAGCAAGAATTCACAACTTCTTAACTTTATTCCAAAAGTTACAACTAGTTTTTAATTAAATATAGTAGGAATAGTACCATGTTTAAACTTATATTATTTACAGGTGAAAATATAATTAAAAACAGTAATTATTGAATGAAACACTAGTATATATTGATTAACTTGGCGGGTTTTCGATAAGCCGGCGTAGCTCAACGGTAGAGCATCTGACCGGACATCAGAATGGTGCAGGTTCGAGTCCTGTCGGCGACATTTATCTTTGCTCGGAAAGGTTTTTTTCAATTTGGATGAGTGTTTCAGGCTAATAATTATTGTTTATAAAAATAATTATATTAATTTAGTTTGATTCCAATAGTAAAACGACATAATATGTTTTATTCTAACGTGTTATGGTGCGGTATAAACGTGTAAGTAAGATCATGACATAAACAAATAAGACCAGCAATAATAACACAGATTATAATATACGAGTATATAATAATAAGCGCTTGGGGGTACAAATTTGGCCTCAATAGAGGCCTGTGAAAATTGGTTGTCGCGAGTTTTTTGCCAATAGGGACAAGGGCTTCTACGACAGGGGCATTATCAAGTTGTATTCTCGTTGGCAACAAGTTATCAAACAGAACGACGCAAATTTGACTTAAATCGGATGATTGTAACACTTTTTATGAAGCATTGAAATAAAGCGAAAAATACGAAATTACTTTTTCCCCAACCTAATATTATATGACACCAAAGAATATAGAAAATTTTGCAAACACTTTGAAAAAGCATGAGAATTCCTGAAAAAAAAAATTCTTTTACCGAATCTTGACGGTTTTGACTCATACAATGCCGATAATTTTCTGACATTTTCCTTACGGTGCTAGAAAATTCAGAACACGTTTAAAATTTTGCGATTGTCTTGTAAACGTTAATATCATTATAATGTTATTTTCCATGAACTTAAACCATCTTATTAATTTATTTCCCTTTGATACGCTATTGAATGATGTATAAATTCTACCTGTTATTCTATACAAATGCAACATGCTTAGCATTTCAGTATCATCATTTAATTAAACTTATCCTTATAATCGCTCCCGTGGATTTAAAATGAACATTTTATTCTCGAGTCTTATAACGTGTAACGATTGATTGTGGTGAGGCTTCCTTCGCGGATCGTGCCTCCAAGTTTGTTCGGCTTATTAAGTCTCCAAAGCCCGCATTAATTTCGGCTGTGCGATATTATCAGATTCCATTTAAGTAGTTCAAATTTAACACAAAAAAATCGTATAAAAGCATGGATATCTGAAAGTGAATCGTGCCTTTAACGACTTTTTTCTTCTTTGCAAATTGTTTTGTTCGTCGTGTAAGCACGTTTTTTATGCACGGTAATGAAGTTATATGATTTTTTCGATTTTTATGTGGGTTTTTGTGCTCCGTAATGTTTTATGACGTAAGAATTTCACATTGTATTTTGTTTAAATGTGCGTGCTTCTTTTGCATTTAATTTTAATGCAGGAACGTGCCCACACTCAACATTGTCTAAAAATCGCTTTCACCAATAAATACTATAAAAATGAAGAATTAAAAAAAAAACAGCCTTACGTAGTTATTGTTTCTTAGAAGAAGACTTGGCAAAGGATTGCTTAATATTAATAATTTTATATTGTTTTTTCTTTCCACTGTTGTGATGTCCTTTACTGTTCTGCATTTTAGCCATAATTTTTGCTATAGGTATCTTTTAGAGCAGCTGCCGGTCCGCAAATGGTTGTCGCCCGTTTTAAAATGCCAATCAAAAATTAAAAGAAAGCCCCATTAACTCATCGACTAGGATAATGGGCCTAGCCTGCCTATTGTTTGTAAAATAATTTATTACACCGCAGATATTTCGTTGAGGCTAATTTACTTTTGTCTAAACTTTTATCAAATATTTCAGGAAAAAATTAATATTTTCGGACAAGGTTTAAATGAGATATTAGAATTATTCTGTTAAAAAATGCAAAAAAAGGCGCACGATCGCCCATTGAATTTGGGCAACAGTGCAAATAGTATCTAGCTCGCTCTAATATTTCGAACTAAAACACTGCTTGCTTAAAATACGAAAAGTTCTTTTATTAATGATTAATTCGCTCTAATTTTTAGAACTTAAACATTACTTACTTAAAATACGAAAAGTTCTTTTATTAATGATTAATTCGCTCTAATTTTTAGAACTAAAACATTACTTACTTAAAATACGAAAAGTTCTTTTATTAATGATTAATTCGCTCTAATTTTTAGAACTAAAACATTACTTACTTAAAATACGAAAAGTTCTTTTATTAATGATTAATTCGCTCTAATTTTTAGAACTAAAACATTACTTAGTTAAAATACGAAAAGTTCTTTTATTAATGATTAATTCGCTTTAATTTTTAGAACTAAAACATTACTTAGTTAAAATACGAAAAGTTCTTTTATTAATGATTAATTCGCTCTAATTTTTAGAACTAAAACATTACTTAGTTAAAATACGAAAAGTTCTTTTATTAATGATTAATTCGCTCTAATTTTTAGAACTAAAACATTACTTACTTAAAATACGAGAAATTCTTTTATTAACGATTAATTTACTTATAGTTTTCTGATTATTTCAATAAACAATTTAATTTCATTTTTTATTCTTGTTTGTTTTGCAATTATACCGTTATTTCGTTGTTATTTCTACATGTTATAATATAAGATTAAAAACTAATTAACAAAATACTAGATAAATCCCTCTTTACCGAAAAAAAAAACCAAAATAAATTGCAACGTGTCCAAAATGCATATGTCCGATATTGATATAATGTCCCGAAACGCGAGCATATCTCACCTTACCTTTATCGGCATGGGATACTAAGTATGTCGAACAGAAGGAAGTTACATCAAATGTACAATTTGATATATTTGAAGGCTCCTGATTATCTGTTTGATAAACTGCAGTGGTAACGTGACTATCATGCACACAATACACGTCAAGGGGACCATTTACTTGTTCTCCCCAGACATCGAACCGCTGTATTTGAGGGTAGTTACAGCTATTCCTCAACAAAACTTTGGAATGAAATACCACTATCTATTCGAACATCGACATCACTGCAGTGCTACAAGAAGTTCTGCAGCGAATGGTTGGTGACATTGATAAATAATGAAATGGATACTTGTGCTGGTGATTTAGTAAAAAAAATTTATTTATTTTACATTTTAAAATTAAAAATAATTTATTTAATTTAATTAAGTGTAGAGATTTAATGCAAGGTATGTAATTTTAACTTCATATAATTTCTAGAGGCACTGCTGAAAACCCGTGTTACCGGTCCGAAAAATATTTCCCCCATTTTCATTGGTCTGCAGGCGTAAAAGGGTTGGGAAACGCTGTTTAAAGTATGTTTCAGTGAATCTATCAGCGGTGTGACTTTATTTGACCAATGTAAATCCGTGATAATTGCCGTGTTTTTGTGTTACTAGGTATGAACTGATGTAAAATTAAAGAAAAAAATATAAATACGTCAGATTTTTTATAATATTTCAATTTATTTTTAATAACTTTTTGAAGGTTATAAACCTCATTGCAATATTTAATCATTGAAGAAGACAATATTGACATATCCTTGATGAAACACGAAACCGAATAAAACAACAATAAATTGAACTGGTCTCATTAGCTAAGTCGGTAAAGCGGTTGTCCCGGAAAGACAGAGGTCCTGGGTTCGAGTCCCAGATGCGACTGATACCTTTTTATTTTCTGTTGTTTTTTTCGGTTTCGTGTTTCATCTAGGATATGTTAATACTGTCTTCTTCGTTGATTTTTTTTTTCATAATACTTCAATTCTCAAGTAATGCAACGATAAATTACTTACGTTCACGCAGAAAAAAAATATCGCATGTCGCTTCTCATTGGAGACTGTAATTTATCTCTCATTCTCGTGTATCGATGGCGTGTACCAAACGCTAACACGAAATGTTCATTCAACGGGAAGGGGACATGAAACTACAAGAAGCGATAGTTCTTCAGATATGTCTCTGCAACGATAGAATCAGGATCCGTCGAGGATTTAATGAGTACGGATAACTCTCACCGATAAACGGCTTCCAGCTTCATGGTGTATTACTTTACACTATCCCCATTGAGTTCGCTAGTTGTCAAGGTTTGTTTTCTGTCCGAGTGAATTTAATCAATGTCGTGGCGATTTCCTGGGCAGTCGTTCGGAGGGTCCAAGTCTCCATGGGATACTCAAACGATCGAATGACTATATTCTGACCAAATTCTCCAATATTAATAAAATTAATAAGAAATATTTTGTGTGAACCACTGCTTGTTATATAAACATCAACATGTTTCGGAAGTGAAGCTTCCCTTATCAGGATACAAAGTATACTAATAATAAATTACAATTTATTTTTTAATTTATTTTCACACTAATACCTATATTTAGAATGTTATGTATACAAATTATAGAAATAATAACTATAATTTTTTTTTATGCCTCGTTATTTTCTTAATTTTATTGATATTAAAAATAGAAATATTTTGGTTTAAGTTTCTAATATAAATTTATTATTTAATCATTGTAGAAAATAATATTAACATAACCTAAATGAAATATGAAAACGGAAAAAAACGACAGAAAATAAAAAGATTTCAGTCGCATCTGGGACTCGAACCCAGGACCTCTGCCTATCCGGGGAAACCGCTTTACCAGCTTAGCTAAAGAGACCAATATAATATTAACAAATCTTGAATTTGATATATGATATCGATGAAGATGACACAAATTGAACTGGTCTCATTAGCTAAGTTGGTTAAGCGGTTGCCCCGGATAGACAGAGGACCTGGAATCTTTTTCATTTCTGTCGTTTTTGTTTTCCGTTTTCATGTTTCATTTAGGTTTTGTTAATATTATTTTCTACAATGATTAAACATTAAAATGGGGTTTTTAAATCTCAATAAAAATAATGAATATTTACAAAATTGAATAAATTTATTAGTTTATTTTTTGTAATAATAATAATAAAAAAAACTATTTTGTTAAGTATTTTTATATTTTTACTTAATTACATTCCTACTTTTCCATCACTTATTGTTATTTTTTGTTTATATTTGTAATTTTTTCTTAGTATACTATGTATCCTAATGAGGAAAGCTTCGCTTCCGTAACATTTTGATATTTATATATTACACAGTGGTTTACACAAAATATTTTTTATTCATTTTATTAATAATGACTGAACAATTTTTTTTTTTTTTACATTTATTGAAGAAATCTCTAATATTATCCCTCGAAATGGTTAAATATCTATAGCATTGTGTCGCGAATTAAAAAAATATATATAATTAGTTTTTTATCAAAGTTAAAATAAAATCATATAATAACGTTGGTAAGTTATAAACAAATCACCACAAAACCCTCACGTGTCAAGTTTTCTCACGCAGAATTAGTTTTAATCGAGATTATGACTGACGTGCTTTATTTTAAACTATTTAGTATCAACACGTAGTGAGAATATACCCACCCAATATGACTAAAATCATATTGTGGTTTACCGTAACTTCAATGATGGCAACATTTACACCGTAAGAGTAAGCATTTTCATTAGTTCAATTCATCAAATAATTGTGTTTCATCTATCAAACTGTTGGTTTTTAATTTATTCAAATTCTATGTGAAGGGTTGTAGGGGGGTGTAGAAGCTTGTCCCCGTGACGCCATGCATTCACAACATACGCATTTCTGCCTGGGCGGTGTCATTTGTGTCTGGTGGTGTGAATAATTTCATTTTACCAGATGTCTAATGTGCAATTTTTTTCGCACAGAAAACATAATACACAATAGTAGCGCGTTCAATATCGTTTTGAAAGAAAACAAATCCCTGCAAATGACATAACACAACAGAGCATATTATTCATAGAGGTGCCCTATCACGGCAGGAGAAGAATCTAAAATAAAGGGGTCTGGGAACGAGCGAAGCGCGCCACAAATTTAAGTAAAACAGCGACGAAGTAAAACGGTTTGATTTATTTACAAAAAACGAATATTTGATGAGGGTATTTAGTTTGATCGTTTTTATAAATGTTTTGTAATTTGCTTACCGCAGTCAAAATCTTGCGGAACAAACGTGAACGATAGTGAACCAAAGATGGTGCCAAAATGGGTGTCACGTGACATTTTCCTCCAGCCGTAGAAGTCATACTTAGGACGAGGCTATTAATTCTGACGTCAATACATAACTCCTTTTGACTGTTTTTGACCGAGACAGCCCACAAGAATTGCACATTTTGTCTTTTTTTCACTACCTGACATCGTATATCGCCATTCCATTTGATTTACGACAGAAATACTGATTGCAAGACACTGACCGATATTTTATGTTAGGCCGAGAATGTATTTACCAACTCAAAGAGTAATTTATCGAAGGAAGCAATCACTTTGTGGCTTAACATTATAATTTATAAATTTTACATGTGTACATTCCTTAAGAAGGTTCAGTCCAACCGAAACCGTTCGAATGCAGTAATATATATAAATAAATAAAATTATGTGACTTAAAACAAAACATTTTTCATTTAAATCAAAGAGTAATTCTTTGTGTATGAAGAATTCCGCTTAACTCTTGAGGTCTATTCGCATTTACTGGCACCGTGTAGCGAAGGCAAGTACAGTGGCAGACATGGCACAAACGCGAGTACGGCTGTCAATTGAACTGTCAACTGAGCGTTAGCGTTCGCCATAACATGTTTGAGGATTTTATAATATTATACATATATCTATTACTATATTAAAACCTAAATTACCTGACCAATTCAATTAATTTGTCATTATCCAACTTCTCGGTTTTAACAATATCTACGTCTAATGACGCCAACTGACGAAGATGGCGGCCGCATACTAACTGCGCTGTCTCAGACATCACAAACAGACACCAGCACGTCAAAATATTTTAGCCAATAATCTCGACCGGTGTTGGCCCGTGCATGTGCGGATACGTTACGCTTACTTACTCTGTTTATGAATGTATTCATACATAATTTAGTCAACTAATGTTGTCGTGTCTGCACTGTACTGTTCTGCGCTGCGCGGTGCTGGTAGATGTGAATAGACCCTGTCTCTTAAAGTGAACATAGGACAGATTATGCACTGTATCTTTCCACCGGTGCAGTATTCTAATCAAGATCACGACTCTGCGGGGACCGCTAAAGAAACAGCGCGAACTTCCGCTGAATTTCTATCGATTCCCCACGGTTATAATGATAATTGCGTCGTGCATTAGGTCTGCGGGAGATAAAGCATCGATTGTGCATTATTTGTGGGCTTGGCTCCGGCCTTCCTGGCTCCTTGATTCTTGGGGCGGTTCGCAACACCTCTAGACTCCTTACGTGAGATAACACGTTCAATAAACCTGAAAGGCTGATAGGGAATCTAATAATAATGGTTACTTAGTATTATGTAGCTAGTAGCTAGATGTAATATGTTATATGAACAGGCTCTCCTTATGTGGTTATTGATGCACTATTATCTATATATTAATATCCGAGTTTAAGGGGGGCACTCAAAAATACACACTTTCTATTCTACTAACGCAAAAAATAATACGAATGATTTATCTATAAATTCTACATTGGTAGTTAAGAAAATATACAAGGTTTCCAACGACAAAATGTCTTAGAATGTAACATTTTTAGTTAAATGCCTAAGACGTGCTTGAAGTTTAGGTAAAATGCTTGAAAATGCCTTCACTGGTTATCAAACTGCATGTACTTTCTGAAATTTTCATAGAATTTAAAAAATAGAGTTCGCCAATTGAAATCCTAACAGCAGGTATAAAATTTATAGATAATTTATATATTATACTGCAAAGTGACGTTTAGCACCTTATTTGGGTGTTCATCTTAACGAAAATTGGTGACGTCTTATTAAACAAAATTAATAAGAAGTACTTTGTTTCCACCACTGCACTGTTTAACATATAAATATCGACATGTTTCGGAAGCGAAACTTCCCTCATCGGGATGCACAGCATTCATTCAACACATCCAACAAGCAACCACCAACACAACATATGGACAAAAAAACTTCTTATACTGTGGTACTAAACTCTACAACAAAATTCAACTCTCCTTTAAAAATCAACATAATAAACAACAATAATAAATTTATACATCAAATAAAACACTGGATACGTTACATAGGGAGATCTGAAATGGAAAATATATTAAAACCAAATACACACTCGCACCTAAACCACTCAACTGCACTTAAAACACCTCACCTTACAATTATTTTATTCTTTCAGGAATCACAACAATTTTATTTCATATTTTGTAAATGAAATCCTCAGCAAGGAAATCCTAGTGAGGATATCATTATTATTTTTTTTTAAATTTTGTTGTAAAAAATGATTATAATAAATCATTTTTATTAATATGATTATCTTAAAGTTAGAGGTGATCAATGTTTTATCATAAGTTCCTTCTACTCGTATTTCAAAATATCTGCTTAAAAAACAAATTTCATAGATGCATGCTACGAGTATTGGTAGGTCATAACAAACACCTTGGTGCTCTTGGTGGTCGCATATTGTTATTTTCGCTGTATTGTTAATAATATTCTTAGTTATTGGATGGGTAATGTAGAGCGACATTCTAAACTGTGCATGGAGAGTTCAGACACAAAACGTGTGTACGGAATATGTATGCAATATAGTTAGCTAGTAGAACTATTAACAAGGCGCTTCCACCCAAGGAAACACCTGCAGCTATTGGGAGCGGAATACATCAATATCTCCAGGCTATATGAAGAAGTTCCATCTAGTTCGGAAGAGGTGAGCTTCGTTGTAGAACTAGGAGACTTCGCTAAACACCCAACTAACCCTAGCGATAGGTTATAACTGTGAAAGGATACAAGTGAAATACACTGGCCTAAGTGTTAAGCAGACAATCGTCGTATTAATAAAAAAATGTTGTACAACGTATCTGAGGGTAGAACGCAGTAAAGTCAGGGGGATGGTTCTCTATGATATTGCAAACATAAAAGACATGTAACTTTTTTCAAAATTTATACACTTTAAGGTACGATTTTAAGATATGTAGTTTTGTGTGCAATTTACATTGAAGCAGATAACACATGTGACACATAACACGTGCGACGTTGCCACTCTTCGAAGTTCGATATAATAACAAAATAATAACATAGCATTTGTATAGCGCAGTTTTGTGTTATTTCTCTTCAAGTGGTCTTTACTATAATATACTTTAAAATAATGATTAATTAATTCCATTCAGTGGTATTCCTACAGAGCTCCTTTCATATTCTATTCGTAAACATATTCTATTTATATATTCTTACTTATCCTTGACCACTACAGTACTCCTTAGGTACATATTCATCTAATAAAATTATGAAATATTATACATTATATACAAAGTGATAAACAAAGAACACATTCACAGTAACAGTGCTAAAATAACAACATTTTAAGACAAGAGTCGGGTCATGTTCAGCAATAACTGAGTAAAATAAGGAGGAAACCGAAATCAAAATCAGAAAATGGCTTTTTACAATAAATTGAAGGTAAGTTAAAATTTATTGACTCTAGGATTTTTTGAACAATTTTGTTTCGACCTAACACTACAGATTTTGAGTTGGTATGACATTTTGTATGGGAAAAAATGGAACGAAGAAAAGTTATTTATCTTTTTCACTAATATTATCATGTGAAATCGCCTCCAAAACTTACTGCACCCCCGGACACCTTACATATCTAACCGTTTATATTAACAAACAGCGCCCCGCAGACGGTCAATATCAATTGTCAATGTTTAGGTAAATTTACGTCATTTATGCATCCGATTGATCGTTTATAGAAGAATTGGAGTGTTTGCGATTTAACATTAACGGGGGAATGGTGGGTATTTTAATTGACTGATTTGATAAGTGCAATTGACGCAGTGGTTTGAACGTTGTGCGATTGATAATTGGTCGGATCAATCGAGCCCTTCGAATTTCAGTTAAATCGCGGATCGAGATTTTTTTTTAAATTACATTATTTGTTTATTTGTAAGAAACAAACAACTTTTAATACAAAATATATATATTGTTATGAAAAGAATAGTACTGACGATGTAGGGATGTGGGAGAAGGAGAGGAGGAAGGTTGGGAAAGAGTGGTTACGGGAGACAGTTCATTTGTACAGACTTACCCCGAGGGTGGTGTCCCTCCAGGGAGCTCGGCTCTGGACATTCGACTAGCTCAGTTTCGGCAGGCCAAGAAGCTCCTCTACAGTGTCGTAGGCCGACAGGCAGTCTTATAATTGGGAACTGGGACTCTAATACTTTGTCAAATGAAACTACTAAATGCTTTCAAACTCAGGGTTTATTCAGAGGAAGGTACAGACACGGTAAGTTATGTTATGCTAATCAGAAGGCTAACCTAACCTCAAATGAAAGTTACGGGTGATTTCTCTCTGATATTATCTAAACAGGCATGAAAACAGGGGCTCGAATAAGTTACAACACAAAAAGGGGGAATACAAAGACAGCTCACAGTTTAGTTTGTAGCGGCAAACGGGGGTCCTAGTAGAAGCAATTGGCAACTGCCAACATGGCTGCTCACGCGTTCCTTTTCGAGACGTAGTCGGCGGCGTGCCAGGGATGCCATCTCCAGAGCGGGTGGGGGGCGAGTGCTTACGAAGCCGGGTGCGAGGAAAGAATGCTGCAAGCCGGGCGGGCAAGCTGCCGTTGGCGGGCGTGGCGCTGGCGTCGCTTTACCGTTGATGTTGACGAGTGGCTAGTTTCTTTTTAGGAACTTTCTGACGTTACGTAACAATATACATAGGAAATTAATAAAAGGTGAGTCAACAAAGTTTCTTGGGCTAACAGTGGTTAAATACAGATGCTTTATTTATGAAGATAACAAAATAAAGAAAAAAAAACAATAATAGAAGGAAGGGGGTGGAGAAAGAGGAAATTAGGATCGGGACAGAAGATGTTCTCGATACATTTTATACTCGTGCATCAATTTATGGTTGTACGTATTACTTCAGTTCGATATTTTGAAAGGGTATTGTGAAGAATGTCGATATAATTAAATAGTGCTTTATATTGCGCACAAATACGTGGAATTGGAGAATTTATCCTAAGATTAGTCCTGCACGCGGGCAAATAAAAAAACGGTTTGTCTGCTTGGTCTTGACGGTATGTGAATGTTTATAAAGTTCTGGCGGGTCCAGACCATTATTCATAATTTTAAATAACAAGATATGATAAAATATTAAGCGTCGCGTTTGAAGCGTGATGAAGTTATGGAATTTTAAGTTTAATTATATCGCGACTGTCCAGAGTTGTGTAGAAATAAAAGGATTATGACCGTATTCGCACAATAATAATGATAATAATAATTGGATGATTTATATAACGTCGTTTTTGTGAAAAATCACCTCAAGGGCGCTGTACAAGTATTACTTCCTATTCTTTAACGAATTATGTACAAACAGATACAGAAAAACATACTTACCTGACAGGTTGCTTCAGATGAACACAGTTTTATTAGAAAATTTAAGTATAGAGATGAAAGTTTTACAGTTGCTATTTTATCCTCCTTTTCTATTGATGTTACATTTATTAAAAGATTGGTGGCACAAGAAGAGTTGGTATTTATTGAAACATTTATAATTTTTAGGACTGGACCTTAAAAAGCGTAAGAAGCTTTTAATAGATTTAGTTATTTACAGTGTTGCGGGCTGTGGACGCATTTGCGCACTAATGATTTTAGGTAAACGCTAACCGGCTGGCCCAGCAAAGCAATTTACGGCTGCATTTCTTCAATTTATGGATACGATTGTATGTACAATGTAGATACTGTTCCCCCCGAACTTCCACAAATCAACTAGACTTAAAAATTGACGGGTCGATTTGAGTTCCGTCAATTCACTTCAATTGAAATTGTCCACCGCGTAAACACATTTCAACATTATTGATAATTACCGTCTTCGGGGAGCTTTACATTTCTTAATTTTTTGGCTTTCGTCGGTCGTGTATTCGCACAACAATGGATGATGGAATAATATCTAATAATCGTATTATCCTAACACCGACACGTCCCTCCACACGAGCCACGTCATGCCTCACCAGTTAATTCAGCGCCCCTCCCAGTTCCCAGAAAAGCATTCCATTATCGTTTTATCACTGCAGCGCCAAGCGAAGGTTGTCCAGGAAAGCCATGCGAACAACTCGTTAGGCTTCATTTGTAGTTTTACACAGTCATTATTCACGCCCCTATTAAATACCCGAGGTTTAGACTTAGAAACGAATCGTTTCTGCGGTTTAAATCTCAAACCATTGTTGCCAGGGGCGTGCGTTGCTCTTTAACCGAGGATAAGCTATGAACGATTTGAAGTAGGTATTTGGTAATGAAGCCAATTAATATTTCATTTTTTTATTGATTTTAAACTATTTTTCAGATACAAAGCATCTTCGAGTCACGTTTTTTCCATTGCGAACGTTATGCTAAAATACTTGAAACGAATTAAAAAAATACATCGAATTCTCTATTCACCGTATTTAGACAGCGGGTCGCTTACCATTCTAATAAATAGCACCTAGTACCTATCGTAGATATTATGGAACTTGATTAATAATATTGGAAGTTATGACGACTGGATACAATGATAACATTTTTCAATCTTATATCTAAAGCTATGTTCCCGTCTCATCTATTCTATGATCTGCGAAATAGATTACTGAAAACAGGCTTATTCATGCAATAGAAATCCCGATACAATAGAAGCCATATGTTGAATCTACTCCAACTTTTTCGTTCTATACCATTTAAAATAGACCATATAATGGGGCAGCGTGAATAGCAGTTACTACGTGAACGCCACCCTCTACGCACAACAATACAGCAATGTCTATAGTTATGTCCAATAACAAAAAGCAAACACCCTTTCACTGCCACTTTAAGCTCCGCAAATACAAATGAATTGAAATAGAGCAAGTGTGAACCCGCTACAACTTATATTAAAAATTCTTTTCTATCATAAAAAGGTTCGTTCTATGAGATAGACCATATAAAAGATATGGTGGGAACCCATCGTAACAAACACTATGACTTCTATGCACGCACCGTGTACAACCGGAAGAACTATGCTGCCTCCCGCTGTGGCGTATTGTTAGGCGGATTAAGAGAGGGGCTGTGGGGAAGAATTTATCAATACGAGTCATGAAGATGCTCGTATTAATCGAGGGAAGTAAGACTGATGCCAATAGCTCGCTTCTACGTACTTGTGTCAGAATTCCACGTGTCCTATATAGCAGTTAATTAATTAAAACAAGTTCTTCAAAAGGGAAATATATCGATATATTTCTAAAGAATGGTAATTGGTCATTCCGATAGGAAAATAAGTTTTTAAAATACGTAATTTAGAAAATACCTTAAGTGTATGTCCTTTTTTAGCGTACGATTTTCTCGGACTTCAGTCTTTGTGGACTGCACGCCACTGTTCGTTGCAACATAGATATTAATTGCAAACTGCCCAACAATGTAATCATTTGATATGGACCTAGTCATTACGTTCACTTTTTAATATCTTCTGAACAAAAAAATAGATAAGTAATCAACATGTAATCTAATAGTTCTGGATAACCACGGGGCGTCTATTAAAACAGCAAAAAAAACTGGCATTTGTTTATTTCGTATTTGTTACTTTCTATACTATTTTTTATTGTAATTCGTAATAAATGACAGATAAGAACAAAAATAAATTTAACAGCTTAATTTCATAGTAAAAACTGTACGAGTCAAAATTTTTTAATCAAAAAACGGTTTTAAAGTGTGTGTTATCTATTAGTATTTCTACCGGACGTGTTAAAGAATTTTTTAAGCTCCACAGCTTACGATGGAAATTGCGATTTTTACTGTAAATGGTTATTCCTAGAAATTCCAGATGGAAAACGAAATGCATATTTAATCACGCCAAAGTGTTACGAATTATCTGACAATATTTCAAAATCTCCTACTATTATCACAGTAGGCGGAAGATGATGCTTGTGTCGTGAATGAGGACTTAGCAAGCAGAGGAATTGAACTCACGATGCCTGGGCGGGACCCAAACGCGGCGCCAACTCATACAGGCCGGTCAATGAGTTACATATTAATAAATCAATAAGAACTACTTTGTTTAAACCACTGTTTTTTATATATAAATATTTACATGTTTCAGAAGCAAAACTCCCCTCATCAGGATAAACAATATAATATTGTTATTTCTATATAGAGCTTTGCTTCTGAAACATGTAGATATGTACATATAAAAAACAGTGGTTTAAACAATGTAGTTCTTATTGATTTATTAAATATAAATGCCGCAGCACCCTTATTTATCTTACTCTTATTTAGTTAAATTATTATTTTTCTTTATTTATTTATTTTTACGATGTGATGTATGTATATATTTTGTATATTTTTTATAACTATTGAATGTATATTGTTGTATGGAATGTGTGGGACTGCACTAACCTCCCCACATACCGGAATAAACATTTATTATTATTATTATTATTATTATTATTATTATTATTATTATTATTATTATTATTATTATTATTATTATTATTATTATTATTATTATTATTATTATTATTATTATTATTATTATTAAATATGACGCAACAAAGTGATTACGCATCTTTTATTATCAGCTCCTTTAGTACGTATGTTTCAACGATAAATAGCTCACGTTTGAAATGAACAGCCGAACATCAATAAATTTATATTTAATCATTGAAGAAAATAATATTAACATAACCTAAATGAAAGATGAAACCGGACAAAGGGACAGAAACTAAAAAGATTTCAGTCGCATCTGGGAGGTATGAATTCTTTAGACTTTTATAAAAAGTCAATAGATGTCTCATATAAATAAAAAGTCGGATTTTAATCCGAGACACTGTTTATGTTTGCAATTGAGTTCGGGTAGAACTTTGTAAACATCATAAAAATAACTGCCAATAATATGAGATTAAAAATGGAATCACAAATCTTGAATTTGAGATATGATATCGATGAAGATGACACAAATTGAACTTGTCTCATTAGCTAAGTCGGTTGAGCGTTGCCCCGGATAGGCAGAGGACCTGGGTTCGAGTCCCAGATACGACTTAAATATTTTTAGTTTCTGTCCTTTGTCCGGTCTCATCTTTCATTTAGGTTATGTTAATATTATTTTCTTCAATGATTAAATATTACAATGAGGTTTTTAAATCTCAATAAAAATAATTAATAATTAAAAAAAAAATTTAAATTCAAATGAAAAATGTTTTTTTTCTAAGCCATTTTATTTTATTTATACTCGTATATATTTCTGCATTCGACCGGTTTCAGTTGAACTCAACCTTATTCAGGAATGTACTCGTACACATATAAACTATATAACTGTATATGTGTACAAAAAAAAAACATTTACTCTTATAATCTCAAGCCACAAAGTGATAGCTTCCTTCGTTAAATAAATTTATAATTTCTTCAAACGTTTGGTTTTGACTTTGTGGCGTCATTATTAATAAATGAATTAAATAATATACTTTATTTTGTAATCATTGAAGAAGATAATATTAATACATCCCAAATGAACCACGAAACCGAAAAAACAACAGAAATTAAAAAAATTCCAGTCGCATCTGGGACTCGAACCCAGGACCTCTACCTAGCCGGAGTAACCGCTTAACCAACTTAGCTAATGAAACCAGTTGAATTTACGCCATTTACACCGATTTCATACTTCATGTTCAAGATTTGTTCGAGTTTGTTCAAGTTTGGGTTCTAGTTCCATATGCGACTGAAATATTTTTAATTTCTGTTGTTTTTTCGGTTTCGTGGTTCATTTGGGATGTGTTAATATTATCTTCTTCAATGATTAAATATTACAATGAGGTTTACAAACTTCAATAAGTTATAAAAAATAAATTGAATATACTTTATATTCACCACTTTATTATTTTACATGTTTCGAAAGCAATGCTTTCTTCATCAGGAGTAGTACTAAAAAAACATGATATTTATATTAATAAAGTGGTGAATACAAAGTATATTATTTATTTCATTTATCAATATTTTTTCTTAGAAATTACGTATAGAAAAACTGTTCAAATTTAATGGAGGTAGACCTCACCGTTCCAGAGTTTATGCTACTTCAAACAAATTTTCTGCTTTACAGTTGAAACACCGGATATTATGTATCTAAGTACCTTCCCAACAGCCGTTTAAGGTAGGCACTTATTTTTCCCTTGCCGTATTAAGGGGCAATAGACAGCCAAGCCTCTCGTAAGAATTCACGATATCCCTTCCTATATCAGCTGTAAAACATCAAATTACTTGAGAACCCATCTTGCAAGTCATCGAGATCGGTTAGGCGTCCGTTACTCCGCGGATATTTAGTCTGGAGGTATGAACGCGGGTACCGTTGATCTTATCTGAATAAACTTGTGGAGTTTATTACTGTTATTCCGCCGGTAATAAAGGAATATTAATTTAAGTTCGTAATAATACAGCTAAATTATATAAAATATTAATTGCTGCGCTTGCCTAGAACAATGATGGCATATTAAGCAAGATTCTGAAAGGGAAACTTAGATTTTTTGGACTTACTAGAGTGAATGGATGGTGAAACAAGGGAATAATTGATGCGCAAATGGATGAAAGAAGATTTTGAGAGATACAGCACGATCAGGTGATTCAAATCATTGAATCTTTCAGAACAGCAGTCGGAAAAATTGTGAATGTACTCTTAGCAATTAATGTGTACCAAGACAGAGTTGTGTGACGTACCAACTTCCCTATGTATCCATTGGGCTGTGTACATTTTTTTTATGTGACATATCACAAGAGCGCCCCTGTCTGTACGGAGCACATACAGGGGAACTATATCGCCACCCAGATGGGCAACGGCATGAAGAGGGTTAAGAAGGGGGCTGTAGGAAGGGATGTGTTAATGAGGGCCTTGAAAAGTCCCGATTTAAATGAAGGAGGAAACATACCGGAAGCTCTAATCGGAAGATACCATACGAAAACATGACGACTTACATAAAAAAACGAGTCGGCGAAACGGCCTGTTCTCATGAAACCAACATCAACTGTAAACGGGCGTTCCGCTCATGTCCATCGAGTTTCACGCACGTTCACCATCGTGGAGGGGATCAATGCTGCTAGCTCCTTTGAGCAGGCTTCATTGAAATATCTGTTGAACAGAGTCAGCTTATCTACATTGCGTCAGTGCATTAGAGATGGCAATCGGTTTGTTAACAACGAACTGACGAACCGCCATCCTTTGCACAGAATCAAGCAGGTTTATTAAGTATTTGGGAGATCCAGCCCAGAGGTGACTTCCAAATTCAACTGCCAGACATACTTGAGATTTGAATAGGGTCAGCAGTTGGTCACTATTGAAAAATCTGTTAGTCCTATACGCCCAGATTTATTCGGGCTTCGATAGAACCCCAGTAATTGAGCTGGTCTGAAATGCTTACCCCAATCATTTCAATTAGATACCTACTTATTTAGTCCAGGACATAAATTTGAGTCTGGTATTTATATATCTCACCAAAAAGATTTTCTTCGTCCATTGTCTTTGTATTGTTAAACCTGACCATAGCATTCGACCTGTTAAAATAATATCTAGGTTCAGATTTTTATTATTAAGAAAAGGGGTATCGTTCATCATCCATAGCCGAGAGCTAAGAAGGTGACGATTATAATCAATAAACAAAGACAAGTGATCAGCGTAAAGCACCAAGCCAACATGTCAAATAGCTGAGCCAAGATATCTTCCTTGTTTTGCTGTGCCACCCGATAATATGTTTAAGCTCTGGTCAACTTCAGGAAAAGTAGCATGGAACGTCTTCGAATATAGCACGAGTACAACAACCCCTACAGCACGATATGTGGGTTCCTCCGAAACAGTAGCGCTACTTCCTCGTTCGCGGAGGGGCGAGTATCCGGCTTTACGGCATGGTTGAAGGTATGAGAGGTTGTATATTCTAGCACACTGGAGAATGCTTTCATCGTGTAGTCCAAATTCCAGCATCCAAGTATGCCGCGGACAGATCGTTTGTATTACCGTAGAATATAGAAGCCAGGGAGATGGGCCATAAATCATTATTTGTATGAATGTGCATCCAACATCCTTATTTAATTAATTTATATTCTTGGTTAAGCACCATATTATTTAATTTCAGGTGAATTTATAATTACATAATATTTTTTTAATTATCATAAAAATATATCTCTAATATTGCGATATATGCACTTGTGCATTGTAATGCTCTCTTATGTGGTTGGTGTTTTCTGAAACGCACAAAAAAGGGCAGTAAGATGTCCCTTTTTGTGCAAAGGGCACGCAATACGTTACGCAAAAGTGATTCATGCTGTATATTTTCATTACAAAAATTGCTAGTTGTTTTTTTTTTTACTGGGGCTTTGAATCTGCCTGCAATCGATGACCGCGTGGAAGCTCTATTGCAGGGAAGTGACGCTGGATTTAGTGAGCGTTTTTATTTGTATGATATATGGGCATTGTTATCGAAAAATTTTGAGATAGAATTTATACGAGTTCGAGTCCTGTCGGCGACATTTCTCTTTTCTCGGAAGGTTTTTTCAATTTGGATGAGTGTTTCAGGCTAATAATTATTATTTTTATAAACAATAATTATTACTGAAACACTCATCCAAATTGAAAAAACCTTCCGAGCAAAGATAAATGTCGCCGACAGGACTCGAACCTGCACCCTTCTGATGTCCGGTCAGATGCTTTACCGTTGAGCTACGTCGGCTTATCGCAAACCCGCCAAGTTAATCAATATGTACTAGTGTTTCATTCAATAATTACTGTTTTTATTATATTTTCACCTGTAAACAACCAACTTTTATTAGTATGAGAAAGGCTTGTCACGGCTAAATCCCTCAAATAGATGGCGTCGAGACAAAAAGGTTTTTTTCAATTTGGATGAGTGTTTCAGGCTAATAATTATTGTTTATAAAAATAATTGTTACCCTTTGCGTTATGCACAAAAATCTTGTCTTAAGTTTTTAAGAGCTTTAGTTTATCAATTAATAATAATTATTGTTTATAAAAAGAATTTATTTCATTCAATAATTACTGTTTTTATTATATTTTCACCTGTAAACAACCAACTTTTATTAGTATGAGAAAGGCTTGTCACGGCTAAATCCCTCAAATAGATGGCGTCGAGACAAAAAGGTTTTTTTCAATTTGGATGAGTGTTTCAGGCTAATAATTATTGTTTATAAAAATAATTGTTACCCTTTGCGTTATGCACAAAAATCTTGTCTTAAGTTTTTAAGAGCTTTAGTTTATCAATTAATAATAATTATTGTTTATAAAAAGAATTTATTTACTTTAAATCATAATTTCATGGGGTATAAAGCCCAACAGTTGATGTGGGCTATTGACACGCCTCATAAATGCTCTTCATAAATCGTAATGCATATCGAATTATTACAAATAACATATTTGTTTCATGGGCGGATTTACCAACCAACCATTGCGAGAAAATAAACATGGTATAATTGCGGCGTTCTCCACATATTGTGACTTTTCATACGTAGTGTGTATTTTAAAATTAATGTCTCGGATAGGAAACGGATGAGGGAGGAAGGCAAGGGAAGGAATTATAGTGGATGGGAATTAATGCTGGTGGAAAGAAGAAAAGAATCTCATCTCTTTAGCCTTGAAAATGGGCTTTAAGGGAGCATTCAGTACTGCAGGGGGCAGTTTGTTCCAGAGATATTGTATTAAAAATTAATGCGAGAATGTTGTAGCTTGGTGGAATGGAATCGCAAGGGTTCTCCCATCACTTTAGCGAAAAGAGAGCTCATGTTCGGATAAAAGTGAAAAACGTTTTTTAGATAATTAGATGAATTAACAGGGATTAGAATGTTGTAGAGACGGAAAAGTGGTTGTATTAATTGTTTTTGTGTTTAACCACAGTTTGAAAATGGCCTTAAACGCCGAAACAGATGTCAAAATAATAACAACTTGCAGAATTTAATAATAACATTATTAAATTTGATTTACATTAATTTAAAAAAATAGAAAAAAAAGTGGGTGTATTTTGCATCCTGTTTTGATGGGAAACCAGCGGGAGTCGTTTTCGGTATTCACAGATAAGTTCATATTTGCAAAGGTCATTTCGGGTAAATCGAAAATCGGGAAAAAATTATTAAAATATTTTTGAGGTGAGCAATTTACTTTTTTTACTTTGAGTTTTCTTTTTTTTTTTAATATACATCAGTAGAGACGGAAACAATATGTGAAAGAGCACCTTATCCCCAAGGGTGCACGTGAATTACACGTATATTCATTTTCCCACGTTTTTAACACGTGTGAGCGATTTTATATAAATTTTATGGGCATGGAAAAGTGGCCGAATTTTTTTTAGCAGCGAAACATCAAAGTTTAACTGAATTAAAATTCTTGGAATGTATCCCGAATAATTCGTAAATATCTTTTTGAATTCACCGAGCAATATTATTTAAAATCTTAAATTCCACGAAGCGGTTCCCGTTGTTTAATAAGTAAGCATGTACTTATGTTTCCAACAACCTCGAGGCAAAAATGTTGAAATTTCTTACATTTTATATTGTACTAGTTGATGTGTACCCGGCCTTGCTCGGGTTTATATAAACTTATCATGTTGTGAATTCTTGCTTTTCATTAGGGTGCCATAATTGATTTGACAGCGAAAGTAACTATCACCAAATAAAGAAACATTCATTTGAATATTTTATTTCATTCCAAACGTATATTTTTTCAAAATATATCTAAATCATGAAGTTCTTAAGTAGGTACATACTCGTGTTTTCCATTTTGAAAATATTCTCCCCAAAATACCTTCTTCTTTTGAATATGCAATCTGTGGCTAACCGGAGTTTTATGTCTATGGGCTAACCAAAATAAAACATTGCGGGTACAATGTTTTTCATATTAATTTTAAAACGTTATACCGACAGTTTTACGTATTGGATTTCATTCAAACTACTTTCTAAACCATCCCGACACTAATAAGAATAAAATGTGCTACTCTCAGCGAAACCGTTCCAGTGGTTTTCGAGAACATCGAGGACAAAGAAACAAACAAACTTACATTGATTTTTATATATATTATAAGAGCTAATATTGGAGATCTAGAACCAAAAAGGAATAACTTACAACCAAAATTAATGCAAAACAAATATTTTGCCAAGTTGGCAATGGGAATATATTTTATACACACTCATATCATTGTCTTAATTGGTAAAGTTTTAGAATTGTACGATTATTTCATCAAAATGTTAATAAAGGTTATGCCATACAACTGGTTTATGTTAAACTTTGACGTATAGAATCGATTTTAATTCTGGAAATCAAACATTAAGATACACATTTCAAAATTTATTATAACATCTGGGACTACTGTTTAATATTAATAAAACAGTCTTTGGGATTAAATTACAAAAAGAAGAACTTGCGCGGATTGCCAAAATTTCCCGATTTATTTATTTTATGGAGTTAGTGAAGATAAATCATAAATTTTAATATGTAGCCCCCGTGCGTAATGTTGGGTTATTAAACTCCACCCTTAAATAATTCAAATATGTTCTTATAGGTCTATTCGCATCTACCAGCACAGCGCAGTGCAGAACAGTACAGTACAAACACGACAACATTAGTTCATTACATTATGTATGAACATATTCATATTACAGCGTTACGTAGCGTAATGTATCCCTGCATGCACGGCCCAACACCGGCCGAGATTGTCGGCTAGAATATTTTGACGTTGCTGGTGGCCGCTGGTGACGTCTGCGTCTGCGCAGTTAGTTTGAATGCATCACCGTCACTTGGCGTCAATAGACACAAATATTGCTAAAACCAAGAAGATCGACAAAGAAAAATTGATTGAATTGGCCAGGGAATATAGGTGTAAAATAATAATATGGGAATAGGATTATAATATCCTCACACATGTTGTATCGGACGTTAACGCTCAGTTGACAGTTCAATTGCTAGCCATACTCGGGTCTGTTCTGTTAAGGCTCTCGACTACGAATCCGAAGGTCGCGGGTTCAAATCCCGGCGTGCGCAAGTAATTTTTATTTAATTAATTTGTGTTGTTTCACAATTAATGAATTAAAAAATAATATATATTATATTTGCGCACGTTCCAGAGTGGAAGATACTCTCAGTATCGCCCTGGTGAAAGACCACCATTCAGAATTGAAACGTTGCTTGAAATGGATTTTAGCCGTGTTTAGTGACTAGATCTGAATAGCCGGGTATTTCTCCTTTTCCCCACCTTCTTCTCCCCCTTCTCCTTCCTTTCCCCAATACCTTCAGCATCACAACATTCCCCAATTGGGAATGCCATAGTCTCACTGGCTCCAGATGGTTGGGAGCAGTTTGGGACTCTTGTGCGGTATTCATGTAAAAAAAAAGAGTTAACACTCGCGCCTATGCCGTTCCTGCACCGTACTGTTCTGCGCTGTGCGGTGCCGGTAGATAAAATAAATTTTTATATGTTTAATTTGTGTCAATCGTTTAAGTTTGTGCAGTCATTTTCTTTGATAGCCTTTTCAGACGTAGCCCTTCCGTGGGATGCATATTCATTTCATGATTTCAGTACCAATTTGTCCAAAGCGTTTAATAAAAGTATGCCGTTTCTTCAATGGCAATAGTTTCACGTACATTTCAGGTACTTGCGTATTACTACTGAAACAAAGGCATTATGTTTTATTCATAGCGCATAATTCACATATTAATTTACATAATTTCAACTGTGTATTGTTTCTCTCTACTGATGACTTTAGACTGATGTCTCAATGACTCAGTTATAGGGTTTAAAAATGTTTAGTTTCGGGCTTCGGAGCCATTGAAAAAATGTTCAGTTTCAGGTAATATTTTTTTCTTGAGAAAGGCATATTGATAGTGGTACCATGGGCGGATAGACGGGGCGTTACTCTTCCATAACCCCGGGACACTCCCACGGTGTTGTGACCATTCGTGTTTTCAAATTACCGCAAAGTGTTTTACACACCTTTTCTAAGAATCACGTTGGTATTTAGATCATAAAAATGGTACCTGGTGTCAGTGGCGTGCAGGCAATTACAGATGAAAAGCTGTGCCTACCATAATAAAAACGATAAACCATAAAGTGATACTAAATAATAACGGAAAAATATTTTTTAAGGAAATTTTTGTAAGAAATGATTAGGAACTTGTTTACTAGCCTTTTTTCGATATGTAACTATTCAATTCACAGCCTACCTTTAGTCACAGAGTGGCGTGTAATAATATTATTTGAGTTTTGTGTTTTTTCAGATCAAAAAAAAAAAGTTTTTTGCCAGAAAAAAAAGTTTAATTTCAATAATATTTGTTTTTTTGAAACACAAATTATTTAACAAAAAATGTTAAAAAAAAAACTTTTAATGGCCAACTAGTAACAAATCCCATTTAAGGACAATCAAATTGACTAATTTAGTTCAAGTGTCATTATACAAATATAGAAGGAAAAAAGATAGTATAGACGCAGATGTAAAAACGCAGTATAATTATTTAATTACAGTTAAATATAAAGCGATACGAAAAAATAGAATACTTATAACAGTTAATTTAAACAAAGATTCTTATTTCCAATAAGACTTTAAAAAATTAATACTTTTTTTTTTAAATATTTATTTCTTCATTTATAAGTTTTGGTAGGGAATCAACATTTTTTCAACTACTAAACTAGGCACTTGCCCACATGCCCGTATTATGGTATTCGAAGTTTTTTTTACATATTATATTATTGTTGTATACGAGGTGTGTTCGAAAGAAAAGGTGAATTTTGAATTTTCGCGGGCTGTGCACATTCGATTATCGTTTTTTTTCTGTTATGTTGGTACACATATGTTTATCATATGTTAGCATTATCAGCCATTTTGGATCAGTGGTTTGTTTTTAACAACTGGAAAGGTCAGTCACGTTTTGTTTTTTCTTCGATTTTTTACTTTAAAAATTTTGTAAAAAATCGTAAAACATGCATTTTTTGAAGAAATGCTGATAAGGACATAGAAAATAAAGCAAATCTTAAATTTCACTTCAATCGGACTGATGATGCCTCAGAAAACGAACCTAAAGTAAAAAATAACCTAACCTAACCTAACCTAACCCAACCTTTCCAGTTGTACAATAACAATACAATTCATCTCAATATTTGAAAGTTTTACGTGGTAAAAGTGTTTTTTTTTTCTAAAATATTTTAATGGTGAGTGCGTATCACGTTGCGTTAAACCTTAAACAAAGAATGGTGATTTTCGTAAATTGCCATATTGCACGTGATTTTGAAAGCAAAATAAAGTTTGTCAAATTTCTAAAAATCGCCAAAATAAAGCAAAAATAAAAACCTAACCCCCTCGAAATCAATTCATTAAACGATGGGCACCCTCCGGTCTTAGGGCCCGTGCAATCTTAGAGAGGCATTCTCGGGTATTCTATTTAAATGCCGAAATCCCTTGTGGTGGGTAATTTGGGGCAATAAAACCTCTTGAATATTCCGCTGCAATTTGGCGGCTTCACCCGACTTACCCGACAGGGTACATTGTAATCGGCGCGCGCTCCCCACAGCCCGCAGAGCCATCGACACGGGCGTCAATCTTTACTCATTTTAATTTGAAAGAATTAAGCGAATCTCTTTGAGTTATTATTTTACGGTAGATTTGATTGAACTCCTCGTGGTAGTTAATTAAAAATGTTTATAACAGACACGTGCCGTTTTGTTAGCGAGCGATCCAAATTCAGTCAATCTTTAGACATGACCTTTGGTGGCTGTGTCGCGCCGACGGTCTCTCAAATTTCTTTAAGATTTGGAACATTGTTGTGAAATGTTTCCGTCTTCGTGCGATATTAAACTCTATAGACTGGTGGTAGATGTTACATTAGCCTACTATAGGTGAAAAGTGCGTTCCGTTGGGCTACGCACGTTTAAAATAATGATTTTTTAAATAGTATTGCGTTTGATCTTTTCAAATGCTGATTGATATGATTTTTTTCTTTACAAAACCTTTGTAACTATCTTCCACTTGTTCATTTCAGACTGGACCGGTTTTACCCTATCACGGGCATCCTCAGACTGGTACAATTAAAACCAAATCTATGGTATATATGTAGTAGCATTTTTGTCAGAAGTGAGTCCCATTCCTCTTTCTAATATTTCTAATGTACAATATTAGAAAGAGCAACGGGAAAATAAAAACGATATTACAATTGATTACAAAGGGTTTTTAATAAAAAAATATATTAAAATGGAATTGCACCAAGAATAGAGAGCTTCAAAATTAGAAATAAATACTGATTGGCATATTACATAAGTTAATTTTTTATTAACAACTGTACTTTCGTCCAAATTCAATCTATTATTGCTATATTATAATTGTGCAGTTTTAAAATATTTTTTTCGTACGAATTTAACAAAAAATTGATTCATTATTCGAGGAAGCTAACGCGGGTAGCGCACTGCGGCACCCGGCTGACTTGGGCGTTCATTCCATAGAATTCTAAATAAAAAACTATTATCGAGGGCCGTTAAGGTAAAAAACGTTTCAATATATTTGCTGGTTCAGTCAGAGTTAACACAATATTTACATGCGTTTTTTCAATGCATCAATCGGGTATTTTTGGTACTATGTATAGATTGACGGTGGGCTAACAACTTTGTATGGAATGATGTTAAATAAATGTTTGACTTTTTTTATATGAATACTGCTCCCAACCGTCTAGAGCCAGTGAGACTTTGGCATCCCCAATTGGGGACTGTTATGAGGCTGAAGGTATTGGGGAGGGGAAGGAGAAGGGGAAGAGGAAGGTGAGGAAATACTTGGATATTCAGATCTGGTCACCGAACACGGCTAAAAGCCATTTCAAGCAACGTTTCAATTCTGAATGGTGGTCTTTCACCAGGGCGATACTGAGAGTATCTGCCACTCTGGAACGTGCGCAAATATACTTCATATTATTTTTAAATGAATTAATTGTGAAACAGCACAAATTAATTAAATAAAATTTACTTGCGCACGCCGGGATTTGCACCCGCGACCTTAAAATTCGTAGTCGAGAGCCTTTCCCCTCGACCATGGAGGCCGTAATATAATATTCTTTTATATGTGCTTTTTTGTTCGCCAAAATAGGATGATGGTTATCCACACATCTCTGTCTTGCTTTTTTCACATTTATCCATAGTCCGACACACTCAAACCCTGAAGACCTGAAGGTCATACAAGATATTAATAATAATGTTTTAATAATTCGTTTAGACTTAACTTTTAATTTAAATTTTTGTTTTAAATTGAGATCTGCTACGCCTTTACATATTTTCCAATTATTCAGATTGATCTTTCAATTCTAACGTTATCAAATCTCGAATCAACCTTAATTTTTGTGCCTAAAAGCCAGTATTTGTACGTTAATTCCATGTAAAGAGCTAAGTACTGTGAAGGAAATTTAATTTAATTATCAGATATCTAATAGTATGTATGTATATAGTATGTTTGATGTTACGGTATTTTATAAACTTTGCGAAATAAAACGTAGCTAAGTATTACAATTTTTAATACATATTGGTAATCAAATTAATTTGATTAAACTTTATCGAATGTGCTAAGCAGAGATAATACAGGATTATTCAAATTGATGGACTCGTACGTTTATTATATATTCTGAACGTATACGGTAAATGTGAATGATCTACATAGCAATTGAACGAGGAGGTCCGAAAGTATAGAATCCCACCGCCAGATCGCGCATAGTTGCGCTAACGACTGCTAGAGTGTTTCCTGTCAGTTGTGAGAATAATGGCTACTATGCAGCACAAGGATTGTAGTCGTAAGTTCTGTAAACCTGAGTCGGCAACTGTTGTGCAGCTTACCTGTCGTCTCCATTTATTTGCGTAATTGAGTCTATCATTTTGAACAACACTTTAGAAATGGACCATTCTTGTTATGAAACCACGCACAAAATAGTGTCGCCTACATCGTTCACCAATACTATTGCAAATCGCATATGCGTACACTGGCCGCCTTTGTTTCTACCTACGCATCAAACACATAATTTTCATTGGCTTCGCCGCTTTGATAGACCATGCAGTTTAGTTGTAGTTCATCGACAGTCGACGCGCTTTCATGCCATATCTCCCTGTGTTTCTATTATCTACAGTGCTAAGCCTTTTTGCGATATGCTTGCTTTATTCTCTGTACCTGCCATTACTAGAATCAGTAAAAAATAAATAACAATTTTATTTTGGATTACTTTCAATTTAACCACACTAGTTCAGGTCCTCGAATGCTAGTATATTATTATTCTGAATGCGGATTAAAGTTTTGGGTATAAATAAAGCATAAAACTGTTCATAAATATATCACGGTATTTTACGAATACAGTAAGACACGCATTTTAATGTTGTCCAGGTAAAACGCGGTAGGTACCTTGTACGTTCTCAAGAGGGTTCTCATAATAAACGCTTGTCCGCAATTTAAAGCGTTTAAACCATCAAAACACTTTAACTACCCCATAATTACCAAAAGGTTAAATTTTTTACCCATTTATTGCAACAAAGCCTTTCCTTTGTTTAAAACCCCTTTTCATGTATAGTTAATTTTACCGACAAATAAATTACGTTTGTTAATGAGAATAATAATACCTATTTTTTTTTTTTTTTTTTTATAATATCTTTTTACTTATCTACAATCCAAACACTTGTTCTTTTTTTCTCACGATGTATTGCACTCATATTATATTATATTATGTACTTATATATTATATATTTTTATTTTTTTATTGTAAGCAGGCACTTTGTGGTTAGACATATTTAATAATAAAATAAAACAATAACTTTGTTTACAACAATTTAATTCAATTTAATTTTTGTACCCTGTAGATGCTTATGTTAAGCGAAACCGGTCGGTCGTAATAAAATAAAATTCTCGTGGTTATAAACAAAGTTATTGTGATATTTTTATATTATATATATTATGTATCGTGTAGATCAGGCTATTACTATTTTAATTTAAAAAAAGTGTTATGTGCAAATTAAAAACCTTTTCGTTTATAAGTTCTCTGTGTCATGCACTAATACATTATTATACATACATATATATCATAAATATGTTACACTTTTACCTACTATGTATAATGTTCTTTTTTTGTTAACTTAATACTTTTTTTTCTTAACTAACCATCACGCAGTTTCTCCATAGGGGTAGGTAGAGGAAACGGACCGCCAAACAACTCGATCTTGGCATACACTTCTTGCTTTATTCACATTCATACAACGCCTCATACATTCTCTTCTGTTATTCCGGCTTCTGATATTCCCCGACTCAAGTATTTGATTCACTTGATCGTGCCATGTATTCCTCGGGCGTCCCCGGCTTCTTCTTCCATTCACATTCGCGTCA
>JAHDVE020005262.1:0-92578 GCA_022606495.2 Halesus radiatus | reverse complement strand
TCGACCATGGAGGCCGTCGAATATAAATCGGGTGCAGTAGGAATGCGTGATACGCAGTTCGCAACACCGCTTCCGCGTCCCCCAAACCCGTGTCCGGGCGCCTATAGAAATATATGGAACAACTCGCTCTCGGTATCAAGCATTCTTACTGCACCCGGTTTATGTCGATTCCTTACCGATCCGTGAGGGAGCGGCCATACTTTTTTTAATCGTAGTCAACAATCAGCCGGAATTCGCCCGGCTTTTAGCCTAGTGGTCAAGCGTCGGGTTCTCACATAGTCTGCTAGCGAAATGCTCCATCATTGCGCAAACATATAATGATTGAAGTAGTAGGAATTAAAATATTTTCAGGTTATTCGTAACCCGGGAATGTTTGTCTTTTAAAAAAGGGCTATGTTGTTTTACAAAATCTTTAATAAAATATGGTTTGACATTATAACTATGATTTTGTGGATTCAAAATTGTGAGTCTCCTTGGTTGAGTGGTTACGATCCTTGGCTATGAATCCGAGGGTCGCGGGTTCAAATCCCTGCATGCGCAAGTAAATTTTATTTGATTAAATTGTGTTATTTCACAAATTATTCATTTTAAATAATATGTGATATATTTGCGGCACTTTCCAGAGTGGTAGATACTGTCAGAAAAACCACCTTTCAGAATCGAAACGTTGCTTGAAATGGCTTTGGGTGTGTTTGGTGACCAGCTCTGAATTGCCAGGTACTTCCTCACCTTCCTTCCCCCATCTCCTTCCCCTCCTTAATACCTATCATCGCATTGCGCAAAAGTCTCATTGTTTTACTTTGTGATATGGATAACAGAATAACAATATAATCGAGTTCGTACTGTAGCTACTATAAAATTCATGATAAAATGACTTAATAACGGAAGCACGATATCCCGCATAATGCAACCAACAAATTATTAATGATATATATTTTTCAATGTTACCCTCGTGTAAATATTTTATTATCACGTGACCTTGGTAACTTCATATTACATACTACATGTCTATTAAACGGAACAATGGCAGAAAGCTCATTGTTAGCTTGACAACAAACTTCCTGGAAAACAACAACTCACGGACTTACAAAAGCTTATATTATTGCGAAGCTTTTCCTACTACTGGATTATAAAATTTTAGCACGATACATTAATTTATTATTTATTCATTTATCTTTATTTATAGACAGTTATTATAATATAAGCATTTTTTTTATAATATGGATTTACGTGTTGATCGAGGCTGAAGAGCTGTGCCTACCCCAAAAAAAACGACCCTTAAAAATAAATTAAAAGGTAATAGAAAAATGGCCACAGTTGGCTACAACAATCAGCGGGCGATGATATTATACTGGCCATTTTTCAATATTTGATGCATAATTCATACCCGAACTTGGGAAAACTACACACAGCCTACCTTTGGTGAAAGAGCAATGCACGCCACTGATGTGTAGGTACTGTAAATTGTTAATATATGATAGTGTGTAACGCGGCCTATCTCAAAAAAACTTTTATTTTTATTTTTATTTATTATGGAGAAAATATAGATACAGACAGTAATATCAAAACAATATATATAATATCTTGAGAACTCGCCTGCATCCTAACTATTTCTCACTGATTAATATGATACTGTTAAGTAAACCTTTAAAATAATATTTAGACAGGTTAAGGAATTGTGTTGCACGTAAACAATTTGAAAAAATGCACAATATCTAAATAAAGTAACAGAAGGTAAATAAACTTTACAAATAATATTTACAAGAATGTAAAGGGAAAAAAATAATGATCAATTTAAAAGTATTGTTATTCAATGAAATATATACAATACCTAAACATTGTTCGTTGAAGTTTGTTTGTTTGATATTATTATATGAAAACAGCTTTCAATTTTCTCTTAGCATGTATTAAAGAATATGGCGGGATCCATCACAGTTTGATTTTGATTGAATAACTCGCACATTCTTCTGATTGGATCCCTGACACCAGCATTTGTGCACGTCCGACTAATGTGGAATAAGTCAATTCAAGACAATGTATTTTTCCGTGAAAATCTGAAAATATATCTGTACTGAGGTGTTAACGTATTTATGATATAGTAATATTGTGAATGATTATACAATTATGCTAAAGAATAATTCAAAATACATATTTTAAAAAAGACAAAAAATATTAATAATTATATTTTTATTGTAAATGTTGCTATCTTACGTTTGATTTGTTGTAATTAAGTTATGAAACAATTCTGTTCCTTTTGTTTTTATCCAGATCGAGATATTAAGTTTTATTAAATATGTTGGTGTATTCTCTCTTGTTTGTTTCAAAGATGTAGGCATGTGATTATATGATTTAATTGCAAAGTATTCAAAATGTCTTTGTCCGTGGGCGTTTTAATCGGATATTAAGGGTGTAGTTTGTTGAAATTCTTGTTATTGGAATTGATTTGGACTGTAATGATAATAATAATACTTATTATTATAATTGCTGATTTGTATAGCGCCGTTTTTGTGAAAAATAACCTCAAAGGCACTTCATAAATGTTTTTTTCCAATGCTCTATCTCATCACTGACTATAGATAGTATATTATTACTACTTGCGGCTTACAAATTGCATTCACCGGTTCATCGATCTGTAATACCAAACTATATGTACAACGCATTCAACCAATGGACGTGATGCCGCGTTAAATTATAGATGTTATTCATTTTATGCATAGGCAGATAATATTATACAGGACCATACTTACCTGGTAGGTCACTTGAGATAAACACCGTTTATTAGCGAAATTTAGATACGGTTTTGCACGCGAAGGACATAATATTGGAAAACACAAGTTATTGGAGATATTATTTAATCTATAATGATATTATTTATCTTAACTTTATTCTTTGTTTGTTTGTTTTGTTTTGTTTTTTTGTTGTTGTTTTGTTTTGTTTTGTTTTTTTGTTTTTTTTTGTTTTTTTGTTTTGTTATTTTTTTTATTCTTTTAAAAAATTTTTAATTTTTTTTTTTTAATGAAAGATACAAATTCCAATGTTACGAATAATCTGAACATCTTTGAAAACCCGCTATTACCATCAATTAATAGTGGAAAACGTTTTTATATTATTTTTTATTTCTCTATATTATCGAAATTGAATACATTTTAATTTAACTTACAATATTACATTTCATGGTTACTTGATAATGTTACAGAGTTTGTTGTTAACATAATGGAAAAGAGAGGGTACATATTGAGAAGTTTTGAATTAGAACTCATACTATACATAATGTAATATGCAAGTACAATGTGGCGCTGGAAATATAGTATTACGGTACAATCTTATAGGTGTGGGTGTGTGTGCTTGCGTGCGTGCGTGCGTGCGTGCGTGCGTGCGTGCGTGCGTGCGTGCGTGCGTGCGTGTGTGTGTGTGTGTGTGTGTGTGTTGTTTTTAGTTTGCTCGATTGCCGGATCTTTTAAAACTTATTTTGTAGTGTTTTTAATCTGTGATGAATTGGTATTATTTTTCTTTTAGTATTTGAAGTATTGTATTTTTTTTAATACATGTCACAAAAAAATAACTTTTTATTCTTTATATAGTGATTTTGTGGAGTAATCTCTAGTTTTTTTTAGTACGTTGCTTGTGCAATGATGGAGAACTCAACTAGCAGAGGATTGAATCCGCGACACCTGGGTGTGGAGTTGGACACATTTTTCCAAGGTAACTGTGAATCGGTGCCGAAAGGATCAATGGAGCAAGTTGCTCGGAACATCTTCCATCGAAATATCTGTAAAACAAAGACAGCACTCACTTGAAGAATTGTCTATTTAAATGAATTAGACTGACATTTAAAAGTAGACAAAAATTGAGGACGCTGCGATCGCTTAAAAATCTTTGACTGGCAACACCAAGATGATTCGTAGGAAAATGAATAAAAGTTTAAAAAGGCACAATGATCCAAGTGCATATTTTTTATCATACTTTCCGAAATGAGATGATTCTACATCACTTTCATTTTTTGAAATGTGTGTATCAAAATATGCATTTATCAGATGTTAAATCAAATTCACATATTAAAAATCGGATTATGTTGTTTGAATATTTATCTAAAACGAATTATCAAACTTGAATGTGAAGAAAGAATTGACAAAAAAATGAATACCTTAATGTTGTCATAGTAATGAAAAACTTTAGTACCAATAGAATAAATTTGTGGAATATTGTGCCAGTCTGTATGTATTGAAGATTGCCTACATGCTAGTTAATAATGACCCTTCCACATGACCGGTTTGGTTTTTCCCGATATCGACTGAAGCCACCGCGTCGAAAGGTTCGACCATCCGATCGTCCTTTCCTAAAGTCAAATTTACCAACTTTAGGAAAGGGCGACCGGATGGTAGAACCTTTTGACGCGGTGGTTTTAGTCAGTATCGGGTAAACCAGTCACGTGGAAGGCCCGTGAGTCCCAGCTTGGTCCGAATGTTTTCTTTAACCCCGGTAAAACAAATATTGTTGCGTTAAAACACCCGCGCTGTTCAGGTGCCGCGCGTGTGTGGGTGGGGGCGGATGGGGTTGTTTGTTTTTCCCGACAACAGTGCGAGTTCGTCGTGTTGGCGTAAACAAAATGAAAATTCCGAGCAAATTGGATTTGAGCCGGGACATGTGGCACGGATGTTTTGGATAGGACTGGACTGTGAGCTGTTTTGAACTAGGCCGTGAGGTGGAGTTGTCATATTTATATCGGAGTGGGCCATTTGTAATAGGGGTTTTTTGTACCCTTTCATATGTCGCATGAAAATGTGAAGTTTATTTATTTATTTTTACGTACAATAATATTTCATATGACATGGGAGCTCACCCCGGTGAGACGGGCATAGTGACGACTCTTCTAATAATCGTTATTTAGAATTTAAAAATCACCCCGTGGAAGTTTTACATAATCTTTGGTTTATTGTACTTATGAAGTGCGCAGGGTGTTTAATCAGGGTAGCCAGTAGGAAAAACAGTGAATTCATTGATGTCTTTAAAACATGCCATGGACGCGGTAAGTTTTGGTTAAGAATGGCTAAACTGGCTTCAGCCGATGTTTGTTGGGATTACCTGCCACATCGAATATCAAAATAACCGCTTCATTTATGCATATTGCAAGCATATATAAAAGTTCAATATTTTTTCCGACCGCACAAAATTACACGAAAGAAAGCCAACGTAATATGATCAATACTTCGTTAATAAAGTTGTACTAATCGATAGAGGTGCTAACAGATGGCGCTGGTCGCTAGATAATAATGTGTAGCGATAGGCACGGCCTTTTGCGACACTAACACAAACGAGTCTTCCCTTGTATGAGCGTTGCGCACAAGTGTACTTTTTTGTGTAGAATACCGTTAACATTTGAATATGACATTTACATACAGTTTTACAAATACTCTGGAATACCACTAGAATTTAGAACAGTATAATATACCCGTAGCTGGTAGGTAGGATATATTGTTTACTAACAACTAGTAAAATATCTCCACATTCAAAAAGATTTGACGAATATATTTTTCATCTCCTCAGTTTCTGTTCATTCTGTCCATACTATTTTAAATTTCCTTAATTATTTTTTTTTCGAAGCTTCGCCCGATCCGCCACCGGCAGGAAGGGTTTTGCACGTCGGCATATTTACACTCTCCCTTATTCAGCGATTATAAATTTGATGTTAGTAATTTTCCGCATCCCACTTTAACGAAGGGCGGGGCACTGAAGGGCGGAGCTCCGAAGGCATGAGGCCTGCTGACGCTGAAAACTGCGGTCATTATTTCAGCGATGGCTGAAAAATCATGAAATCCTTAAAAAAATAAACACTTGTAATGTTTGTGATTTCAAATTTTGCTCGGGTATAATAGGTATGCATGTTTTTTAATGGGTACCAAATGCCTGGAGCTAGTGGGACTATGGTACCTTGTAACGTTTGCCGGTTTAACCCGTTATCAGCACTATAATAAGCGGCCTTAGAATGACGGGTTGTACAGCCAAAAGGAATAGAAGAAGAAGACAGTCAAAAGGGCGACTGTTATCTACGGTACGGTTACCTGCTGAGACAGAACAGCCGGTTTGGGAGAGAGACTTCACATTCGATTGGTAAAAATTCATTATAATAGTTTAGGTAACTTATGGTTACTTACTCCATCTTTAATTTAAATAGTCACTTGGTTGACTCGGTTCCCTTTTATTACATTTTACCTTATTGCCTTTATTACAAGATCACTGGGTTACTACAACAATAAACCTCGTCAGTTTATTTTAGAGATTGACGTACACCCTGAGATGGGATTTAATTACTCTCGACAAATGCTAAATTCACATAGTGTTGTATTATTTAATAAAATTAATGTATTTACTTGATGCTCTTTTTTAAGACCTTAGAGGAAATAAGAATCATGGTTTTATTGGCATTATTTGGGGAATAATCGAATGTCACCCTGTGGGACGCCAAAGCGCAATATGGAACCGATTCGGAATGGTCACGTTCTCAAGGGATAATAGTTTAGGTAACTTATGGTTACTTACTCCATCTTTAATTTAAATAGTCACTTGGTTGACTCGGTTCCCTTTTATTACATTTTACCTTATTGCCTTTATTACAAGATCACTGGGTTACTACAACAATAAACCTCGTCAGTTTATTTTAGAGATTGACGTACACCCTGAGATGGGATTTAATTACTCTCGACAAATGCTAAATTCACATAGTGTTGTATTATTTAATAAAATTAATGTATTTACTTGATGCTCTTTTTTTTAAGACCTTAGAGGAAATAAGAATCAAGGTTTTATTGGCATTATTTGTGGAATAATCGAATGTCACCCTGTGGGACGCCAAAGCGCAATATGGAACCGATTCGGAATGGTCACGTTTCAAGGATTTTGAGCCTTATCGTACAGAACTCAAATAAATTTCATTCGATTGGTAAATGAATACGTTAAAAATGTTCTCGCTTCTCGTTCCTCACACGCCTGCCAACTGAAAAAATAAATAATCCTCGCGAAAAATATTTCCGCTGTTCAATGTCATATTGCTTTACCAATTTAAAGGAAAACCTCCTTTTTTATTGTGAACTGACTTATTTAACTTTATGGAAAATGTATTAAAATTTCCAAAAAAAATCGTATTTCTTTATCTTTTATTTAGCAACATGACAAAAAAATCATCTCTCTAAATTTCGACGCTTCTTTTTTTCGAAAACTGTCTTTCTTATTTGATATTTTTTTCAAGATCTCACCTTTAGAGAGCTTTTGCCACTTTCAAAAACAAATCTCAACTGTAGAGTATTATAGTAGAGTTTTTCATACTGCTCAAAACTAATTGAATATTTAATTAAAATTTTGTTATAAATTCCAATTTCCAACCGCAAAGCTTCAATTATTGTGTTGTGTCTTTCAATCTATCTTCTATCTATTTATCTATCTATCTTCTATCTATTAATATAAAGAAGAGTGTCTGTGCGTTTGTTTTTATACATATCTGCAGTTTTATTACGAGCTTGATGAAATATTTTACACTTAAAGTTCAAAATATGTTGAAAATTACTGGGTTAGGGGTAGAACTTCAGCTGGTATAAAATACGTTTTAGAAAATGTGTCCAATTTTAAAATAAATGGAATATTCTTTATCGAATGACAAGGTCAAATTTTTAGGATAAATTTTATTCGAAATTTGAAATGTGCTTTCATAAATTATTGCTTACTTTGCAGGCATTATTAATGGTGGAACAAAGCTCTTGCGTTCAAGCGAAGTAAATCATAATATTATGTTTTTGTTTGTCTGATAAATTTATGACATACGAGTACGCGACAAATTTATGTTCAGAAGTGGAACTTGAAAAAAATTGTATGTGATGACAAATTTTGATAAGGATTACATTTTCCTTTCGCTTGTAAAATCCGTTGTTTGCATATGTATAAAATTTTCTCATGCTATAATTAAATTTCATAATATCTACTAACCGCTGTGTCAGATATTAAAAAAAATATTTATATATTTTTTTTGTGTATTGTGATTCTTGTGTTTTGTGATTCTTGTGTTTTGTGATTCTTGTGTTTTGTGATTCTTGTGTTTTGTGATTCTTGTGTTTTGTGATTCTTGTGTTTTGTGATTCTTGTGTTTTGTGATTCTTGTGTTTTGTGATTCTTGTGTTTTGTGATTCTTGTGTTTTGTGATTAATTTTGTTACCATTGTTCCCTAATTTTAGATATGTTTTAAACCGATGTATTTTTTATTAAGGGATTTTTAACTATGGTCATTTTTAAAATGTCGGTGACGTTAATGTATTCGAATGAATTAGTATTCTTTAAATAACGTCATAGAAATTACTGGAAATATCTTATCCAAACCTTGTTGAACTATACTCGTAGAAGTCGCTGAAACCCCCGTATTCTAAACCTAGTTCGCCTCAACACAGGATCTCCTAGTGAGGGGGACTATGAAAAAAAATCTATAATATATATATATATATGTGTATTTTTATATTTATTCCTTACCTTAAAATCTCAATATAAAAAAAATTATATTTTAATACTATAAACTTCAGTCCATTTAAAAAAATAAAATAAATATATATATATATATATATATATATAGTATATATGTATATGTCGATAAATATTTACTACAATTTATTCATTGACAATTTTCTTAATCTCTAATAGGTACCGAGATATAAAGTCATAAAAATGCGTATAAATTTGTAATAATAAGTAAAAATCACGACTACGTACACATTTTTCGGCGTAGTCCATTTTACACCTTATTTTACAGTCTTCTGCTGAAAATTAGTCCTTCGCGATCAAAATTGAAAAAACTCCAAAAAATAGCTCGAAATGATAATTTTTTTTTAAATTACGAAATTTTGGACAGCTGTAGCTCAGACACCATTAAGCCTACAGAGATTGTTTTGTTTCGGATTGTAGAAATTTAAGTTTACTTAACGAATGTATATAAAAAGTCTTTGCGAAAAATTCTCCTTCACCACTAAAATTTACAAAAAAATTTTAAAAAGTCGAAGTGTCAACTGTTTTTTTGGATTTTTACATATATCCGAAGGTCTAAAGGGGTCGAAAAATGGGATTTATCTTAAAGTTTTCATCATACATAACATACCAAAAAACCATAACTACCCCAACAAGGCAGGATGTTTAAGTTACTAGAAAATTTTTAAACCCTATACCGGCTTTTCAAGTTTTAATTTGACTGGTAGATTAAAACCGCGATACCCGAAAGGGTAAATTTTACGAAATTTTATGCTCTATTACATTGGTATCAGTAATTTTTTTCACTAAATTACACTGGAAACGAGATATTCAAGAAAAAAACAGATGAAGTCGTGCTTTTTACTTGTTTTTATACTCATTTTTAAGTCTTTATATCTCGGCGGTACCTACTAGAGATTGAAGAAAATTACCGATTGTAAAATTTCATGAAATTTTATGTTCTACTAAAACTATATTAGCCGAAATTTGCATTGAAAACGAGATATTCAGGAAAAAAAACTAGATTTTGTCGCGATTTCGGTTGTTTTTTTCAAGATGGCGGCGCACGCACAGGCGCCCCAAGGTCGAAAATTTGAATTTTACAACGGGGGATCAGTTTATAAAACATGTTAACTACGAGAATAATTACGATCGCAGATCACTAATTGCACTGGCCCAGTAGTCACTCAAACTATGTTTAAATTTCCGTACAAATCCAATAATACAATACTCGCGGACGAGACCCGTGACGTTAGATGTCGGGAATGCGAAGGAACCAACAGAACAGGGCGTTTTGAGGGGATGGTTTTTTATTCACTTTTAAATAACGATTTATAAATTTTACGTATAATTACATAATTATACTTATATATTCAGAATCGGCGTTTTGCTGATCTATATTCATATATATTTTTATAAGTCGTAATATTTTTCACCGGAGTTCCTTATTATGAAGATTATAAAAATGGATTATTTGAAAAATGTTTCGAATGATTTCGTGTCGATTGTTTCAAATATGATTAAAATGTTGAACGATTTATTCGAAACATCATTCAATAAGGTATCTTACCCAAATTATCATATTATAGTCGGTCTGATCCCATCACTATATCTGTTATTTTCAAAACAATAAACTTAAAAGTCTGTGGTGCATACAATTTCGATTATCTTAAAGTGCCTAGTGCCTGGCAGTGTTCATTTAGTTTATTTTTTTTACTGTTCTTATCTCACTAGGTATACCATGTGTTGAGACAGGCAAGCTTACAAATGTTATTTTTTTAATCATTAAAACATTCAATAATATTTGTGGAGCAGAAAAAATTACAAGAGTTAATTAGGAGGAGTATTGGTAACAATAAGGGGTAATATATAAAAAAAAAGTTATTTGAAATACAGAAACACATGTGAAAATAATGATGTACTTTAATACCTGACACTATTGTATATAAACCATAGTTTAAGAATTAATTATACCAGTCTGAAGATGGCCGTCACAGGTTGAAACCGGTCACGGTCAAAGATGAAAGTGGAATGAAGTTAAAAACTGTATTTTATTTAATCACTAGCTGATGTGTACCCGGGCTTGCTCGGGTACAATACTTGATTTGACAGCGAAAGTAACTATCTCCAAATGAAGAAACATCCATTTGAATATTTTATTTCATTCCAAACATTTATTTTTTTAAAATATATCTAAATCATAAAGTTCTTAAGTAGGTACCTACTCGTGTTTTCCATTTTGAAAATATTCTTCCCAAAAAAAACCTTCTTCTTTTGAGTATGCAATCTGTGGCTAACCTAAATAAAAACATGGCGGGTTCAATGTTTCTCATACTAATTTTAAAACGTTATAGCAACAGTTTTACGTATTGGATTTCATTCAAACTACTTTCTAAACCTTCCCGGCACTAATAAAAACAAACTGTGCTATTTTCACCGAAACTGGTCCAGTGATTTTCGAAAACATCGAGGACAAACAAACAAACAAACTTACATTGATTTTTATAGATATATATATTGCATAAGGTGTACTCGTATTTACCTATTTCTTCTCAGTAAACCGAATATATTTACGTAAAGCATTGCCTTTGTATTCCCTTCCATTCAATGCCATAATCCCATTCCTCGGAGGATGTACAAAATATAGTTAGTTATAATTTACTGTCAAGGTTTGAAATTAAATTTATTTAACAAAGAGTCGCCTTGTGTAGCTCCCTTTATGATATTAATGCCGTGCCGGGTGGCCCGCAAAAACTTTCAAAAGTTGATGGTTCATTTGGACGTAAATATTTTTTGTTAGGTTTTTGTATGCCAAATATGGATTATGTTTTACTACTGAGTGACGAAAAAAAGGTATACCACATGAGGGTCCCAACTCACTGGCATTGTAGCATCCCTGTTTGGGTACGTTTTAAGGCTAAAAAGAGTGGGAGGGGAAGGAGATTGGAAAACGGAAGGTTGTAAAACACCCTTTTTATGTGAATGCTGTTGTGTATTTAATTGCAACGTATTAAAAATGCATGTGTCCGATATTGCTATAAGGTCCCGATACGGGAGCAGTGGCGTGCATTAAGATATGATGTTGCAACCCAACAGAGTTTAACGGTCACGGTATGTTTTCTCCTAGATTTTAGTTTATTGCATTATATTTTTCCCCTAGTAATATTTTAACATAATTACGAAATTTTTTTAAAAATTTAATGTATTTTTATTTAAAAACTAAAAATACGTGCAGAAATTAATAACAACATTATTAAATTTGGTTTACATTAAATTAAAAATAAATAAATGGAGTTTTACGAATTAAACACAAAAACAATTAACATTTGAAATATTTAACAAACTTACAAAAAACTTGACCTAATTTATAATCCATACATAAAACCATGTACAATGTGACCTTAGAACGGGGTACCTCAGTAAGGTCACATTTTTGCAACTTTTGTTAAACATTATGAAACATATAAGTAAATGAGAACGGGTTGCTAGTATGACTCGTTCTTGTATTCAACAAAAAAAAATATTAAAAAAAAAAATTATTCTATGACTGTAGACTGTATAAGTTCGGGTGTGAATTGTGAATTCATTATTTGATAATTGCCATTTAACAATCATATTCCGCCAACTGAAAAATGAGCGTACACGTTTCTTAAGAAATTCGTGGAAAAATTACATTTTTATCAGAAATTTGACGTATTGTCCTTTTATCTTATTATTTCCCATATTCGTACTTTTAATGACCATATCACTGACGATTCACAGGTGCATTGAATTCTCCGGTCACCACAAAAACTAACCAAGAATGTAAATTGAAAATAAGAAAATTTAACAAATGCGCCGTTTTTCTGTTCGAAACGTTTTTTTTCCTAAAAATGTGCAGATTCATACGTGTGTTGAATTATCATGGAACCCTTTTTCTTAGGATAGGCACAGCTTTTCAGCCTTTATGGACTGCACGCCACTGGATGTGAACATATCTCGCCTTATCTTTATCGGCATAGGATACTAAGTATGCCCAGCAGAAGGAAGTTACATCAAATGTGTCGAATTTTATTTTTTACAGTAACTCCACACAGGAGACCCTTAGGGAAATAATTTCCCTCAAGGCCTATATCATCTGTGGGGATGCTGTGTGGAGGGTCTTTTAGAGGATAGGAAGGAGTGAACTTGGGTCTTGAAGAGACCCATGTTATAGGATGGAGGAAACACAGAAGCCGGCAGATCATTCCACAGCCGAGCTGTTGAACACACGAACGAATCGTAGAAGGGACCCGTTCTCATGTGACAAATGTCAACCGTGTGCAAATGTTGGGCGCGCGTTTGGCGTGTTTCCCGACTATGCACCGGTGCCGAAGGGATCAATGACGCTAGTTCCTCGGAGCATCTTCCATTAAGATACTGGTAGAACAAGGACAGCATTCCCACCTGACGTATGTGCTCCAAAGATAGCAATCCGTTTGTTAAGATAGGCGAATCAATCAAATAGACCGCCCGTTTCTGCACAGAGTCAAGGGTTTTTTCAGATCGAATGTACAATTTGATGAATTTGGAGGTTCCTACCTATCTGTTGACTCTCATGCATACTATACACACCAAAGAGACCATTTACTTGTTCTCCTCAGACATCGAAGCATTGTATTTGAAAATTTACGTTTTGTCGTATTTTCTAATTATCTTTTAATTTCTTTTGATGTTTCCCTTTTCTTGGGGTAGGTACAGCTTTTCAGCCTTTATGGACTGCACTCCACTGAATTCTTTGCCATATCACTGCTGAAATAATACTACCTAGAAATGCCTTCCATGTAGATTTGAGTGGAAGCCTCTGACTTAGTACCTTTTGATCCTAGCCTCGAGATAGCCAACGAAAATACAGCGATCTGTCTCTCTTACACTGTGTTGCATATTGCCGTTCCATTTGATCGATAATTTTTGAAAATGATAACATTTTTTTGTATTCAAAATTTAAGGCCTGGAATGGTCACGAAATTTTGGATCACGTAACACGCCCATATCATATTTCTTGTGTTGTTTTTTTATTATATGCCTGCGTTGGTGTTTATTTGCTGCCTAATACAGATTAGCGACGAGTCGTTTGTGAGCGAGCCGTTCATTTGTGCTGGCTCATTTTGATGAGCCGTGAGCGCATGACTCGTGGTAAACCGTACCACTATTTTTTAAAAATGATTTATTAAATTAAAAGAAATACATATTTATTTCACTTTCTGAACGTAACTCCCTGCTCAATTAAACTGTGACACTTTTTGACAAACCTTGGAACCACTAAGATTGTTTATCTATCTAAAAAGATAAACATATCTCAGATGTTCGATAGTATTCTTACGCATTTCTACGATGACGCATATTTAAAAAGGTCCTTTGTCCTAATAATAATAATAATAATAATAATAATAATAATTGGATTACTTCTATAGCGCCGTTTTCGTGAGAAAATCACCTCAAGGGCGCTTTACAATTAATTAAATAACATATACAACCAATACCTTACAGTTAAACTTTATTACTAATGGCTTATAAGTAAGACTTATGGCTAAGGACTAACTATTGAGACTTATAATTAGTGACTTACATCTATGGCTTATAGGTAGTCACTTACCAACTAAAAGTTATAGCTAGTGACAATTTAAACTTAAGTAGGCATAACTAGAATAAAAACCTAACACATATATAAACCTAGTACCTATTTAAAATTAATACATATCTATGACCAAGTGCATATTGTGTATACAATACTGCAAAATGACGTACAACTATGGCTTAAAACTAGAGTCTTACAACTAACATACATATTTATAGTAATATAAATACATGTATGATTATTGCTCGTGCTGTCAGTGGTAAAGCACACAAAAGTGTAATAATTTTTATTGAAATTAAAGAAGGTAGTCTGGGCGGTCGAAGGTAAATAGGAATATAAGTAATTCTCTTGGACTGAGTACTCGAAAACACCATTAGACCAATGGGGTCGTTATTCTGGAAACGATAATTTAAAAAGATGAGTCTTTAGTTTTGTTCTGAATTCAGTAGAGCTGTCGATTTTTCTCAAATATAAAGGGAGTTTGTTCCAGGCTGTTGGGCCTGCCACCGCAAAAGCTCGGTCTCCGAAATTGGTATTGGGATTGCGTTTAGGTACTGAGAGTCTTCCTATGGCCGTTGAAAACGCTGATCGAAGAGATGATTGCCTAGTGTTGACATCGTTTGGAGTGCATAGTTCCGCCAAGTAGGGTGGTGCCATGTCGTGTGTCGCCTTAAAGACCATCCAGCATAGTTTAAACTGGATCCTCTCAGGACACTTAAGCCAATGAAGGTTCCGCAGATGTTGAGATATGTGGGAGTATTAGGAAACGCCGGTTATCAGCCTTGCTGCAGCATTAAAAACTGACTGAAGTCTGTCAGTATATATTTTGGGGAGACTTGCGTAAATGCCGTTGTAGTAATCAAGTCGAGAAACAACGTAAGAATTTACCAGCATCTTTGCGCCATTAGCTGGAATATTTCTCCGTATTGATTTGATTTGGCGCAGGTGAAAGAAACCTGCGCTTACTGTCTTGTTAATCTGGGATTTGAGTGATAGATCTGCATCTAGATGCACACCTAGATGCACACCTAATTTGTTTATGTAAAATCATCGTATACGTGTCTACAAGGCTAAATTATGGACACGACCGTGGGACTTGCAATTAATATTTTCCGCCATGACGCATCTTAAAGATGTTGTTTTCAAGGGTTCACACATTCGTGCGTAGAGATAAGAATAATTACCGCATATACACGCGTGTAGGCACTGTGCAGTACGGGAACAGCGCCTGACAGTCTGGAATCTTGACGTTTTGTACCTACAACTATATAAGCTGAGAGTCAGCTCTTAATATGTGCCGACTCTTAAATGAGCTGTCGTTCAATTCGTACTCCTAACAAAATGAGTCATGACTCTTCGTTAATTCAGATAAGGAGTCAATAAAACAGTATTACTGATTATTCGCATTACTGGAGGATCGGATTACTAGATGTTTCGATAGGCGGTGCTTCAATTATTAGTGAGCTCTGTTACTGGAGTTTCACATTACCCCAGGAATTGTTTACTGAAGATTCAGATTCTTGAAAATTTCGATTATTGGAGGATTGGAGGTTCAAGTAGATACTGTGGATGTGATTATTAGAATGAATTTTTCTGATGGTTCCGAAAAACGTTCTATTGTACAGTCTGACATTTAATAGTAGACAATATTTGAGGGCGCTGCGATCGTTTAAAAGGTTTTTATTTACAAAACCAAGATTAGTAGTGTAAGTTGATAAAAGGGACAATGCTTCAAGTGCATTTTTTTTTACTTTAACTAAACGGTGTTCAGAAATTAGTATATACTCGTACATCGTATTCTAAAATAATTTTCTGTTTAAACTTTTTTATTTATTTAACGCTTTGCAAGGAAGATAATTACATGGAAAGGAGATTTTTTTGTGTTTCTGAAATTTTATGTGTCGATATAACCATGTATTATAATAATAATTATTTTTTATATATGAGTACCGCACAAGAGTTCCAACTGATCCCAACCGTCTGGAGCCAGTGAGACTATGGCATCCTCAATTGGGGAGTGTTGTGAGGCTGAGGGTATTGGGGAGGGGATGGAGAAGGGGAAGAGGAAGGTGGGGAAATTACCGGGCTATTCAGATCTGGTCACCAAACACATTAAAGCCATTTCAAGCAACGTTTCAATTCCGAATGGTGCTCTTTCACCAGGGCGATACTGAGATTATCTTCCACTGTGGAACGTGCGCAAATATACTATATGGTATATTATTTTTAAATGAATAAATTTTTAATTAGATGTTAAAAAAATAAATCGTTCTCACAGATCAGAGTTATAAATAAAATAAAAAAGCAAAAAAATGCGTTATGATGTTTCGTCTTGTTTCTATAAATCGAAATGTCAAACGCGAAATATGAAAATATATGAATTTTACGAACACGTTTCAAAGATTTTACTAAGTAGCTTGGTGTTATCATAATAATAAAATTTTGTATTTCCAAAATAATAAATATCCGCAATTAAATGCCAATCTATACCTAATCAAATAAGAATTCAATTCAATTAATTAAACCCCCCGTGGAAACATTTATCTCTTCAAGGTGACATTTTTATTTTCATCGCGTTTTCTTAGTTTTCTTTCGACACGGGGTATTTTCCGCAAACCACAACCATAAAACATAATGTATTTACGTCTGCTAAAAAGTTTTTATTATTTCCACAGGATAAAATCGGTCTTGATTCAAATTGAATAAAAAAAAGGTTCTCCGTTATTCAATTATTTTAGATGGAAAACAATGTTTTCTTGTCGCGGCTGTTTTTCATTCAGAAGCGAGGCACAGATTTCTTCATATTTTCGCATAAATTTTATTAATTATTAAGAAAGCATTTTAAATTTGCGCGCCGTTTGCTAAAGTAAAATAACGTGTTGTGTTTTTAAAACAACCATTAAGAAAAGCACTTTTGTGGTTGGAAAAATAATATCTCCCCTTTTTTGTTTTCATTTTTTTACAGAAAGGATTACGTGTAATTTATGTAATATGAAATTATGTCCCCGAACATAAATATAATTTCTTTTGTATGAATTAGGAGTTTGAAATACTGTGTGAGTTTTCGTGTGCTGGACCATTGGTATTGCGTTTTAAAATGGCTCGCGAAAGTAATTTATATGCATCGTGTAATAAAAGTTATATGACATAATATTTTTTATTTTTTGTTTTCTTATTATTTATCAAGTTAAAAGAAATACATAATTATTTCACTTTCTGAACTTAACTACATACATATTATATTAATTAACTACATTCATTTTATATTAATTAACTACATACATATTATATTAATTAACTACATACATATTATATTAATTAACTACATTCATATTATATTAATTAACTACATACATATTATATTAAATAACTACATATATATTATATTAATTCACTACATACATATTATATTAATTAACTACATTCATATTATATTAATTAACTACATACATATTATATTAATTAACTACATTCATATTATATTAATTAACTACATACATGTATATTAATTAATAATAATAATAATAATTGGATTACTTGTATAGTGCCGTTTTTGTGAAAAATCACCTCAAGGGCGCTGTACTACATACATATATATTAATTAACTACACACACACATATATATATTATTCTTAACCTATTTTAATACTTATATTATATATCATATTACTTAATATTACATTATATTATTTATATACCTTATATATTATTCCTATATTTCATATAATAGCCATCTTATTTATTATTATTTTATATTATACATTTTTATTTTGCTCACTTTTGATATTGAATAGTTTTTTTTAAATGTCTTATTCGATTCTCCGTTTTCAGGCTATCGGGAAGGAGATTGTATATGTATATAAACCCTCATAGTCTATGCTTCTTTTACCACTTTCAGTCTTTACTGTATTCGTGTACAATTTATTATGTTGTCGTGTGTAGTGTTCGTGTACTTGTGATGCTTTTATAAATTCCGTCTTCGTGTGTATAATAAGTCCATTTTGAATTAATAGACATATATTATATTCGTACAGTTTTCTGATTTTCAGCAAGTTCATTTCTTGGTATAGCTTTTTTGTGGGGGTGTCTGGGTTATAATTGAAAAGTTTTTTTGTAACTTTATTCTGTATTATTTTTAATTCGTTCAAGTATGTATGGTAATGTGTGTTTCCCCATATTTCTATTAGGTGATTTAGGTGGGACTTGATTAAACTAAAGTATAGGCCCCTCTTGACGTGTGCTGGTAAAAGATGAGCTATTTAATAATGATATTTGGATGATTTCTATAGCGCCGTTTTTGTAAAAATTTATACCCACTTTGTCGCATTTAGACTGAATACAAACAGTTTTTGTGGTTGGAAGGTAGGAATGTAATTTTTAATTTATTTTTTACGTGAATACCGTACGAGAGACCTAACTGCTCCAAACTGTCTGGAGCCAGTGAGACTATGGCATCCCCAATTGGGGTATGTTGTTGTGAGGCTGAAGATAACGTGGAGGGGAAGGAGACAGGGAAGGGAAAGGTGGAAAGTACTTGGCTATTCAGATCTGGTCACCAAATACGGCCAAAGCCTTTTTTTCCTTTCCTTTATTTTTTCCACAGTTTTTAACCAAAAATAAAACGTAGTATGTATATAGATACCCTTTTTAACATGTACGATTGTTTTAATTATGATTGTAAGAAATGGGAACCCACATAGTGTGTGAGTAATGTGAGAAATGCTAAATTACTACCCGAAGCCAATGCAACTATGGCATCCTCATTTGGGGAATGCTGAGAGGCTGGAATAAATTGGGGAGAGGAAGGAGAGGAGGAAGATAAGAAAAGTTAACAAGTACCCGCCCTTTCAAATTTGATTCCTGAAACATTGTTTAAATCATTTCAAGCAATATTTCGTTTCTAAATAGTCCTCCACGACATGAGTAGATAGCCGCAGTTTTCACGCAGATAAATTTCAGATAAGTTTTGTTAGGTCAATATAATTCGTGTTTTCTATCTGTCTATTGCGTCATTAGTAAAAACGACCTCGACGTTGCAATGGATAACAAAGCAGTTGTATTAATGTAAACACGATTAAAAAACACGCGCGCCACGGCGAGTTCATTGCCATTTAGGTGTAGAGTTAATGTTTTGAAAAATATCTAATCGATTCCGTATTCATTACCTTCCCGGAAAAAAAATCTCAGCTGAAGAACGAACTTGTTTAGAAAATGCGATAGCTATTGCCAGTTTGCTGACTTCAAGGAAATACTTTGCAAGAGCAAGAACAGCACCGTTTGAGTAACTTTTAGCCCGAGAGGGTTCTATTGATAATGAATGGCAAGGTTTTCCACGATAGTTACGACAACCGACCACGAAAGCAATCAGTTTACTTACAACCGATTTATGATAAATGTACACCTAATTTTTGTTTTCTTTTAAATAAAGTTTTTTTATGTTTATTTATTTAGTGATAATAAAGTACATAATATTCTATAATAACTAATGTCAATTGAGAATATTTAGACAACTGAAAATAATTCAAATGTAATAGTTTTTTTTAAATTTTCAAGGTTTTTGTGTACGTGGATAATAACCCTTTTTATGTAGTTTTAACGAACACCCAGGATATTAAATTCTTTGCAAAGCTTAGTCATTTTTTTATATCGTATATTCATATCACTACCCGTTTCTCCATTTGTGAACTGATCTATGGTATTGAGGGTTATGTGTTGTACACCCCATACAACCACGCTAGAATGAAAATCTAAATACTTATTTTATTTACGTATTTTGGTTTGTTTGTTGTTTCCAGTCTGGCGGGCATGTCGCGCAGCGTCACGGTGGCCGTGGCATACATCATGAGCGTGACCAACCTGAACTGGAAGGAGGCGCTGAAGGTGGTCCGGGCCGGCAGGGCCGTGGCCAACCCCAACCTCGGCTTCCAGAAGCAGCTGCAGGACTTTGAGACCTACAAGCTGGTCGAGGTACACACACTCACCACATACGTGGAAATGAGGTTGTCTCCTATTTTTTTTTACGAAAATGTATTATTTTTAAAGATTTAATAAGAGTAACATTGGTTTTTCGATATCTCCAAAAATGACCAAGTTATGAGATTTAAAAGTGAACTTGGAGTAAAAAATACTCTTGACGTCTTGTCACACAATTTAGTACCATTCACAATTCGAATTGTAGTAACGCATACTACCGCGGCAGTCATAACGTCTTAACAGTCAGAACGCAACAAGTTAAATTTTACAACAAACAAGTAAACCACTTTTGATTAGATATGGAGTAACTCAGGGAAGTGTACTTGGCCCTCTATTGTTCCTGACTTCCATCAACGATCTATGTGACATTGAAGCCAAAGGTAAAATCGTATCCTTCACTGATGTTATAGTAATTCTCTGCCAAGCAGACACATGGGGAGAGGCAATTAAAGCCGAAACAAGTTTGTCAATCGTAAAAAAATGGCTAAATAACATTACACTTACCCTAAAAATAATCTAAACCAAATACGTTACGCATAGTATCACACAAAGTGGTTAACCTCCATTAACCATCGACCTGTTTCTGCATGGCTGTACAAACTTTATCCATTTGCCAATGCGAGCGTATAGAAAGGGTTAAATAAACTAAATACCTTGGGGTCATAATTAATTTTAATTTATGATGGACTGACTACATAACTTATATTACTAATTAACTAAAATTAGTCATGCACCTCATAAAACCATTACAAACATTTTCCACAAACAACCCTTAGGACTATCTATTTTGCATTTTGTCAATCTATTATCACATATGGCATACTGGCTTGGGGATGTGCAACGAATATAGCATTAGCCCCAATATAAAAATTGAAAAAAGCGAAAATTTTAACTTATCCTTCAAGTACCATTCTACATAGACTCAATTGAAATTTTAAAAACATTAGATGTCATGACAATAAAGGAACTGTATGCTAAATCTGTATTGCTATATCTCTTCCAACATAAACTTCTCTTTCCATTTCAACCTCAAAACGCATTAAAAACCAGATCCTCAACAAACAAAACACTGAATATCCCAAGAATACACACCTCACACGGGCAAATACACTTTTATTACTATGCAATCATAATTGCATGTCCACATCCCTGAAAAACTACTAACTATAAATACAATATCTAAAATTAATTTCAAAATACATATAACAGCCTGGATTAAAAATCAACATATCACTTCATTCAAAACATTTAAAAACCAAATCAAACATAACTCATCACATACAATAATATACTTACTTAACAGTCCCTTCCATCTCTATATTATAGTATTTATCTTCTTCTTCTATCTAGTATATTATTTTTAAACTAACCAATACACATCAATACTTTATTACATTTTCCAATTAGAGGTATGTACAGTACACCTCAGCACAGGTTAATATTGTAATATTTTCTATTTAAGTTTTTAATCCAGCAGGACTGGGTGGATAGTGCAAACCCAGTTGATAAAAAATGTTAAATAATAATATTAAAATGCATGAGAAGAAAATGAGAATAAAAAAATTACAAAATGTTAATTATGACAAAATAAAAGAAATAAAATGAAAAACGTAATAGTTAATATTAATATAGAATAAATTAAATTAATTTCATTTAAGGGATCGTCTTTCAGGGTGGTAGTCGCATTATCTGCATCCATCACTCATTGAGTGGAGAGCTGAGCCACTCGGACACAGTCACGACAATGGCGTTGGTTGACTTCCGTGTCCTGCCTCAGAAGTTGGCTAGTCGGTGGCAAAGTAAGGCGGGGAATGAGTGGACCTTCCCTTGAGTGAACATCGTGGAGGCACTACAGAACCTTGAAAGTTGCAGAAGTTGCCTGTATGCGTTGTTGTAGCACACCCTCAGCTTGTCCCATTGCCCTGCTGAGTATTGCGACCACAGCTCAGATGTGTATAGGGCAGTGCAGTATGTCTTAATAAAAGACATACTGCCTTACAGCGGTCAACTCTTTTGATGTTTCATTTCTAAGCACTGATGAATATTGTATTGATATTTGTAACGATAGACTGTATTGATGATGCAAGTTGGATATGGTATGTGGTTCCAGGAGAGGAGGCGGCTGAAGGAGCGCTACCCGTCCCTGCTGCTGGTGGGCAACGACGACCGCGATTGCCTGGTGGCGCTGGCCAGCTACCAGGCCATGCTATCCTCGAGGGACATCTGCGAGGGGCGCTGCGCTATGGGGCAAACATGTCCTACGGGTAAACAAATATAATTCTGCCTTTCTGCACTTTTCACCTGAATATTACCTTTTTTTTAAATTTTAAGTAAATCAATTTTAATAACGTTATTATCAAGCTCCGCAAGTTTATTTTTTATTGTGACAGCTGTTTCGGCGTTCAAACCCATTTTCTAACTGATTTAAATAAAACTGTTACCAATGACTAAATAAAATTAATTACTCATTAAATTTAATGTAATTCGACATGCGCTCTTGGCCTTGGAAGTGCTGTTTTAGTAGAATATACTTTCAGTACGACGTTTGTTTGTTTCTCAGCTCCAGTTCCAGAAGTTACGAGTTCAAACCTGGCATGCGCAAATAAATTTGACTTAATTCATATGTGTTATTTCATATATATCATCTATCTATATATTGTCGGGCCAATGCCAAAGTTGCAAATCTCCAAAAGCATCGTTTTTTTAGATACTGATGTTTGAGGTTTTTGACCTGGTATCAAAAATCGATTTATGTTGAAGTTATGTTAATATGAAGCTGGTTTATTAACTACGAGTACAGGGTCTGTCGCAAAAGTATCGAGAATTTTTTTATTTCAGACAATTTATTGCCAATAAACGTATAAACACTTAATATTCTTCAAAATACGCCCCTTGGGCGTCGATACACTTTTTGTAGCGTTTCTTCCAGTCTTGGAAGATACCCTGGAAGGCAGAAGACGGAACCCCCTTAAGGCACTGCGTCGAAGCGGTTTTCATCCCATCCAACGTCTCCAAATGGGGTCTCTTTAGGCTTCATTTGATGTGGGGGAACAAAGAGAAGTAAGTCAGGACTGTACGGCAGATGCGGCAGTGTCGCCACGCCTTGCTTAGCGAGGAACTCCTGGACAATGAGAGCTGAGTGTGAGGGGGCAATGTCGTGATGCAAAATCCAGGTGTTGGCGATCTCCTTTCGAATGCGGCGAATCCTTTCGCGCAACCGTTTCTTTGTCATGTTGCAGTTCTCCGCTATTAAGCGGACACTGAGACGACGATCAGACTGTAACACTTCCCTCATTTTTGTGACGTTGTCATTAGTTTTGGATGTTGACGGTCGTCCAACGCACACATCGTCTTCAATTGATTCCCGGCTGTTTTGGAATTGTTTGTGCCCCTCGTAAATTCTTGCCTGCGACATGGCTTCATCTGTGAAGGCTTCCCGATCATGGCCAGGGTCTCGATATCGGTTTTTTACAGCCGAACAGAGAATTTGATGGCTTCCCGCTACTCCAGCAAATGTTGCATCTTGATTTCCGACGCAACGACAAAACACACTTTGCGCAGATCATTGTGCTAGCTCTACCGTTGCTCGGAGAGGACTGAGCAGCGGCGCGTTCGGTAGCTGCGACTTCCCCCTACCATCCCCACCACTCGGCGTATCCCGCTACCCCTTCTAGCGCAGTTAGGAATTTTTTTCTCGATTCTTTTGCGACAGACCATGTATATCGATTTTTTTATGCCAGTTCAGAGACTTCAAGCCTTAACATCACGAGGTGATGTTTTTGCAGAGTTGCGTCTGAGGCATTCGCCCGACGATATATGAAGAAGAGTATCTGTGGGTGGGTGTGTTTGTTTTTTGTACAAATCTATAGTTTTATTTTGTGCTTGATGAAATTTTGCATACTTGACCTCGAAAACCAGAGGAAGGTCACTGTCTGCACGAGATTTCTAAAATTAACCCCATCTCTCTTTCCCAACTCTTCAAGCAGAAATTTAGTTCTTCTTGAAGAAATTTTGCATACTTGACATTCAAAATAAAAAGAAATTTACTGGGTAGGTGTAGGAGCAGGGGTAATACATCACAACCTCAAAGCTTTACTCCAAACCATCCATAACCACGGGCAACGCCACATACTTCGGCTATTTTCATATAAACTTGTATATTTTCTTCATTAAATGTAAAGTTACTTTGTCATGTCATTATTAATGATAATACAAAAATAATTTTAACAAAGAATTATATATAATTAAACAGATTGCAATCAACAACGGTTATAGTACTAAATTAATACATAATATGTATAATATTAATACATACTTTATTAAATCTTAGGTTTATCCACAAATAATTGACGTTGGTAAACAGTGGAGAAAAATGTTATTTTTAAATACTAATACTTCTAATTTTTTAATCACTAGAATAAATACGGTATTTTAAATAAATCGGGGTCTATAAATTAATTTATAACGATTGTAACTTTTTTATGTATGAAAGACTTAAGAAATTTTAATACTAGAGTTAAGGAGCACCTAAGGTGTTATGTTAGTAATAATAAATATTTTGAATTTGCCAACCATATTTTGGAAACAAATTATTCTTTTGACATAAATAAAGGTTTAAAATGTTTGCATACATACCATATATATACAACTGGTTTACAATTAAATAAATTTAAATATTTTATTTTAAGAAAACTTTAATATTCCATTAAATATTATTAATAGTCAATTTTTTATTTTTAAATAGCTATCTCTTAAATCTATTTTTACATTATACATATATTTGGAATATTATTAATTAAAATTATAATAATACTAAATATTATTCCATTAAATATTATTAATAGTCAATTTTTTATTTTTAAATAGCTATCTCTTAAATCTATTTTTACATTATACATATATTTGGAATATTATTAATTAAAATTATAATAATACTAACCATTATTATTTTATTTTTTATGCCTTGTTATTTTCTTGATTTTATTTATATTAAAAATAAAAATAATTTCGTGTTTTTAAATTTCTGATTTAAATTTATTATTTGGTATTTCTTAATAATTTTTTAGTTTTTATTTTTTCCATTATTATTACATTTTTAATTAATTAATTACCTATTTTTTTATTTATTGTTAATTTTTCTTTATGTTTGTAATTTGTCTATTCTTACATTATTATATTTCTATGTTTGTTGTTTGTCTATACTTGTCATTATTTTTTTAGTATACTGTGTATTCTGATGAAAGAAGCTTCGCTTCCAAAACATGTTGATTGTTGATATTTATATATTAAACAGTGGTTTACACAAGATATTTATTATTCATTTTATTTTAAAATTATATTTATTTAGCATAGGTATTTGTGGCATGTTTCGGAGTCGAAGTTACTCTCGGTATCGCCCTGGTGAAAGACCACCATTCAGAATCAAAAAAATTCTTGAAACGGCTTTAGCCGTGTTTGATGATCAGATTTAAATAGCCGGGTATTTCTCAACCTTCATGTTCCTCACCCCCCTTCAGCTAATTACATATTTCAATTGGGGATATCAAAATCCACTGGCTCCGGACAGTTGGGACTCTCGTAGATATTCACATAATTATTATTATTTTTAAACCATTGGCCAGTCTGGGGCCTCGGAGTCAAAAAGTCTTAATTACGTTCTCAGTGTGTAGGATTTATATGATTTTATTGTATTCCAGGAGTGTGCCGCAACAACTCCAGTAAGCGGCTCCTGCGGCGTGCCAGCACGCGCGCTACTCCTCCCGCCTCCCCCCGCGGTCGCCGCGGGGCGCGCTCCCCCTCCCCCTCACCCTCAATGCCGGCCGTCGGCGGGGGTGGCGGCGGTGGCGGCATGGTGCGCAGCGACTCCACCGTCTCCTCCATGTCCAGTTACCGACCCCGGTCTTCGCCGGCTGGTCTATTCTCCTACACAGGTGAATAAATATACCTTGTGAACTGAGTTCGAATTCCGCAGTGGGCACTGTCATATAGCTATACCACAAGCAAAAGAAGACGCGTGATTTATAGGTAGTTTGCTAGTGTTCATTGGTGGCTTGCCACGCTGCACTCGTCCCCTGCACTACACTTCATTCCTTACGATGTCAGGGTCTCTTGTTTTTTGTCGAACTATAGTACATATTCAGTAATTTTAGGTATTATAGGCTGATCAAGTTCGAATTGCACAGCGGGTACTTTCTTACGATTGCTAGCCTAGATCGTCGTCGTCGGCTGGCCTGTTCTAGAACCAGAAAAGTAAACTTTAAAAATTTTAAAAATTCTTTAACAAAAAAACTTTTTTCGTTCAGTTCCCACTTGGGTGGCCTAGAGACCTAGAAACGAGTTGTAATGTTGCCAATGCAATGGAAGACATAATTATTTGGTAACGTTATAGGTCATTTCTAAATGATTTAGGGAATAATTTCGGCGCCCCTTCAGAAATTGCGCCTTTTTTTCTGCACATTATGAATGTATGGCAAATCCAGCGCTGACCCTAAAAGTACAAATTTTTCAGCAATTGCCACAGTGGAAGATACTCTTAGTATTGCCTTTGTGAAATACTACCATTCAGAATCGAAACATTGATTGAAAGGGTGTAAGTAACCGGATCTGAATAGCCAGATACTTCCTCGCCTTCCTCTTCCCTATCTCCTTCCCCTCCCCACTACCCTCACTCTCACAACATACTCCACTTTGGGATCCCATAGTCCCACTGGCTCCAGATAGTTGAGAGCAGTTGAGACTTTTTTGCGGTATTCACATATTTTTTTTTTTTTAAATTTGCGGATGAACTGATCGAGTTTCAAATCTCACAGCAGGTACTTTCTCTCGATTACTCCATTTTCAGCACTTGTTAGTATTAGATAAGGTTAAGTGGTTGACATGGAACCGGCTAGGTTGTCAACGTTGGTTGGTTATTGAGTGGAAGATACTTTCAGTATCGTCCTGGTGAAAGACCACCATTCAGAATTGAAACGTTGCTTGAAATGGCGTTTAGCCGTGTTTGGTGACCAGATCTGAATAGCCAGGTGTTTCCCCACCTTCCTCTTCCCCTTCTCCTTCCCCTCCCCAATACCTTCAGCCTCACAACATTCCCCTTTTGGGGATGCTATAGGTTCACTGTCTCCAGACGGGACTCTTGTGGGGTATTCATATAAAAAAATAAAAAAGACAGCCGATACATTGGATGCAAGAGTACATCAGCGTGTTCTTCTGCTGCCCTCTCCTTTCACAGGTTGGCTACCATCTGGGTAATCATAACTCTACATGCAGCAACCTGGAATAGTGTTCCAGAAATTTCCAGTCACATGGATGTCAAAGCTGTAATATTAACCATCCCAACGTAAGGTATCAAATCTGCACAATTTCAACCAATTTATTCTATATTTTCAGATGATGCCAAAAAAATTTAAGGTTTCCTCTAAATTCTTTTTTTTTTAATAAATATGATAGAAACTGCGCAATGCATCCGGCGTAGACATTAGAATCTAATTTTGTTTTCACTCTCTTGTAAATTTTGCTAAATTCAGATTTGACACATTACATTGGGACCATCAATATCAGCACATTTGGTTGTTATGCGCAATTGAATATTGCCAATGCAAGTCGTTGCACTCAGCATTTGACTTCCCAATATAAATGTGCATTCAAATGGAGTTTTACAAAGATTCTTTATTAGGGATTTATAGTACATATAGAGTAGAGATTCCCAATGTGAGCGATATCGCCCCGAGGGGTGTTGGAGAGATCTGAGGGGATAGTGGTGGTAGCTGGGACAAGGGTAAAAAAAATTATTTTTTATAAATTGAATTCAAATTTGTGGTAGTTACATTGTTGAAATAATCGTGCAAAAATGAACTTTTCAATTATTTTTAGATGGATTAATAGTTTTTTTTTGTCATTTTCTTCACCGTGTTATGGTATAACACTTATCCAGGTTTCTTGGGATCTGTTGTCAGGTGAACATTAATGTACTAACTAATTTGTAATGGATAACAGTGTCCGGGACGTTTTCCGTTACTGGTGTTAGGGGCGCTAGTGTTTTTGTCTGGAGTCAGTAGTGGCTACACTACAGATAATGATGAATCGTTGAAACTCGAATGCTGATATTCATTTTATTTTAAATGTACATTTACAAAAATTATTCCAATGACAAAAGTACATTACATTATTAGTGCATTAACTATGTTTATTACACACTTATCAGCATTTTGAATTTATCAATATTAATGTGGAAAATGTCGACATCAGATGTTAGCTCATTTAAGAACATTACTAATGGTAGATTAGTTCTGCGTCTCGGAACAAGGAATGATCTGTGCATGAGCGCTCTTGTAAAATTGTCAGGTACATAATGGGCAATTATTTCTAAAATTTCTGGTTTACTGATATGACCGTTTAAGAGGTTATAGGCCATTATAAGCAAAGCAGTTTTCCGTCTGCAGGCAAGGCTACTAATACCCAGCATCTCCGATAAGAAGGCTGACGGATACAACCAGGGGTACCCGAAGTCTCTAAAATATAAATATCTTAGAAACCTCTTTTTGTACTTTCTCCACATTTAAAGAGTGGGTGACATTCTCTGGTCCCCATATTACAGAGCCACTTTCTAAAATTCTGCGTACCAAGCTAGTAAGCGAACCACAGCAAAGTTAGAAAATTGCCTGGAATTGTTTAGCACAAATCCCAGCATTCTCAAGGCCCTGCTACGTAACATCTCTATGTAAACATGAAATGTAAAGTGTGAATAAAATGTAATTCCCAAGTCCTTTGAAGTACTAATATGTTTAAGAGATAAATTTGACATCTTGTAGTTAAAATATACCGTAGTATTTGATTTGGTATAACACATAATTGAGCATTTATAAAAATTAAATCCTAATTTATTAGAACGACTCTATTCGACAATAAAATTTATGTCGCTCTGAAGTTGTAGACAATTTTCTAGGGTTATAATTCTTAGGAACAGCTTTATGTCATCTGTAAACAGTAAAAACTTTCAAAATTTTATGCATTTGTGGATGTAGTTAATAAACAATAGGAAAAGTAAAGGGCCAAGGTTAGACCCTTGTGGAACACCCGTGTTTTGGCATCTTAATTACATAATTATTATCTACCCACCTCCCCCCCGATCCGATACCCTTTGTCATTGGAAGAAGATACGTGCAGGAACAAAAAGTGTTCAACGCCGCGATATGAACCACTGGCCAATTCTGAATTGCAGTGAAGTTTCAGATAGGTGAATCAAGTTCTAGAGGATATCCACGAACCAAGGTAGTCCTATTCAATTTCCGTGGCATCCTCCTGTTTCTTTCAGTCCTTCCTATCTACCTTCCTTCCTACCTTTTTCTCATCTGGTTCTTGAGCCAGATTAACTTCGCCGCCAACCCAGAATTGGAATTATTCAGAGCTGTCGAAATAATTCGACTTTGTGCAAAAGTGTGTTGAGCTTAAAATGCCATACGTAACGTATTGTCGTCTATTTGACAAATAACTAATAAATAAATTCAGCAATTTAAATGTAAATCCAAATTGGTCGATTTTGTTTAGGAGTACAGTAATGAGTCTAGGATGATATTCGCTTGAGTTGATCTTAAGTTCTATTAATCAATTTACATTGACATTCCAGGTTCCGCGCCCCCATCCCGCTCTGGCTCCCGGGCGGACGTGCGTGCTGCCGCCGAGTGCGTGGGCTCTGCTGTGGTGGTGGGCGGCAATGCATGGGCACGTCACCGCGCCGTCTCCGCCCCCTCCACCCCCCTGCCCAGCCCCCCTATGACTCCGCACCACTGGCCCAGGAGGTACCCCTCACCACCAGCTTGGCTTGTAGTCTAATTAGTCTTAATACGGTGCTGCCGCTGAGAGCTCCATTGTAACCTATCCTGTTACAGACCTACAAAGTTATCTATGTTGAGCTCCCAAATAAATGAGGTGACCCAAAATGACGAACCAAGGAATCAGCATAAGCGATGGTCTTGTATAAGTTGGTGATATCTGTTTTGTTGCAAATTGGCACAGATCACTCTTTTAAAGATTATCTGATCAGAATATATTGTCCCTTTGAGGTAAAGCTCATTAAGTGCCATATTAGGCTTATGACACATAATTACTTTTACCCCTAATGGGTCGATATCGTCCATTTAGAGGTAAAAACTCATGTGCCATGCTGGTAAAACTCATGTGCCATGCTAGCTGTATGACACATAGTGACTTTTACCTATAATGGATTATCTGTTCAGTAGTTGATCTGTACATTTGTCTTTTATTATAAAGAGGGAAATGTTACAACGGAGCTATCAGCGGTGCACCTGTAACAGGATGTGGTAATAATTTAACTAGCTGTTTTGGTGTGTTTTATAGATGATGCTTGGAATGAAATAATGGCTTTTAGGTCCGATATGTATAGAGGTAACTTAGTGAAAATCTCAGTAAAATTTTCACAGAGCTCCCTAAAGTCCCCCTTTCAGAAAAATGCTTGTTAAAAATTGAATCTCTAATGAAATATGAAACAAAAGACACAGAAAATAGAAAGGTATCGGTCGCATCTGGGAATCTTTGGAAGCAAGCTCTTCGGAAGGTCACCGATGCATTGGAGTGATATTTCATAATTTAAAACAAAAATACATATAATACTTCTAATCTGTACTAGATATTTGCAATACCTTTAATTTGAAAAAAGATCATTCGGTTTAGGTGGTGATTTTTGCCTCAAATCCAAAAATAAGTTTCGTATGAAACAGGCCGCACAGCAGTTACTCTTTTTAGTCCATTTACGCTTTTAATTCTTTTTTATGTTTATTAATGTATGAATTATTGCAAGTTTTCATTGTTTCGGCGACAATGCTAAGATTAGGGCTTCTAAAAATGTAACTCGCGATCCTCGTAAAATATTCATTTTTGCATCTTTATTAGGCATTTTATTCAACTTCCTTTTTAGCTTACTTGATGCTGTTGTGTTCTGGCTTTCCATGTATTTGAATGCGTGGCTTATCTATGTTTTGGATGACAATACATCAACGGGCAGTCGTCACTTATTTTCAATTCAGCCCTGGATAATAATTTGCATTAATTAAGGGCCAGCACTCAAAAATCGCCCTAAACATCACCTTGCAGGTTGCTAACTCAATCAATACTACAAATGATTTACATATCTGTAAATTCTATACGGGTAGTTCTGAAATTGTGTAACGTTTCAAAAGGTAAAATCCTTAAACTGTAATCTTTATATTTAATGAAATACATCCAAAAATGTCTGAAAATAGGTGCAGTTTAGAGAAAGTAATTTTGAACTTACCTAAAATTCCAGTACGTATTTCATATAGAGTTTGAAAGATTACAGTTTGAGGATCATTGTCTGTTGAAAGCTTATACATTTTCCTAATTATACGCATAGAATTTATAGATAAATCGTTCATAGTTAGCAACCTGCAAGTGTGTATTTTTTGTGCTGACCGTGGACTTGTAATAACATTTTCTTCAGTGATAAAACATAAGTTCACATAAAAAATTGAACAAGATCTTTGAAGATATGATTTGAGATTTTCATAGCCATTAGGTCTATTCACATCTACCGGTACCGTTCAGTGCAGACACGTAAAGTGGCAGGCATGGCACAAAAGGGAGTATTCACATAACACCGTGCGTGAATGTGTTCATAGATAATTGTGTCATACGTGTGATACACAGGCGAACTGTAGGGGGCAGCTGATCCTGATCTGCGAAGAGGACTGGAGGGGAGAGAGACACAACCTATCATTCCCTTACGATGGGGGAACGATACTGACAAATTAACGAACTTTGACCACCGCTGACCCTGAACCCCTCCCGGACTACCACCACCCACTGGACCCAGACCCTCGCATCAACCACAGACAAGGCCCACAGAGGAAATTTGTGCAAAAGGATTTTACACAAATTTGGAATTTTTGCACAAAATCCCTTTTAAAATACTTTTGCACAAATTTCCTCTGTGGGCCTTATCTGTGGTTGATGCGAGGGTCTGGGTCCAGTGGGTGATGGTAGTCCGGGAGGGGTTCAGGGTCAGCGGTGGTCAGAATGAAGAAGAAGGCAAGTCGGTAGAAGCAGAGCGAGGTGGAACAGTTGAGGTAGAGAAGTGTTATCAGGGCGAGAGTTGCTGGCTGACTGGTTTAATTTGGTTTTCGCAGGCTACTTATAGTCGCCTACGAAACGTTGGGGATTCGGGACCCTCAGAGCTAACGCGTTCTGCGCATGTCCGACGAACCAGCAATCTCGTGTCTCCATGTCTGCCATTTTGCTCTGACGTTTTATTTAGTCATTCACATTCACAAGTCGTCACTGAGAACACATTTCTCCCTGACCATGAAATATACATTTTTCCAAAGGGAGGGACTCGGATCATTTGCGGACAGCAAAATTACATTTATTCTCCATATGACCCATCTCCCTTACAAAATAGATATAGTTTTTGCAAGTGGAATATAACAAATATGTTTGGCAAATGGTCGCATCAAAAACATTGCGGGAGAGGTGAACACGTCCGACACAATAATGTAAGCAACAAATTTTGGGATGCCTACCGCTTTACGTGTCTGTACTGCGCGGTGCCGGTAGATGTGAATCCAACTTTATCATGATTGATTTTTGGGGTACTAAGCTTTGTTACGCTTCCTCTAGCTAGCGTAGAGTAATTTCGTCGAATATACTTTTGTACTTTATATGAGGCATTACATATCTAAAAATTGTTTTTATGGATATTAAGTTGACGGCCTCCGTGGTTGAGTGGCTACGATCCTCGTATACGATTCAGGAGGTCGCGTGTTCAAATCCCGACTTGTGGAAATATATTTTATTTGATTAATATGTGTTATTTCACAATTTATAATAGTATATTTGCGGCACGTCCCGGAGTGGTAGATACTTTCGGTATCGCCCTGGTGAAAGACCACCATTCACATTCGAAACCTTGCTTGAAATAGCTTTAGCCATGTTTGGTAACCAGATCTGAATAGCCAGGTACTTCCCAACCTTCCTCTTCCCCGCCTCCTTCCCCTCCCCACTAGTCTCACTGGCTCCAGACGGTTGAGAGCATCTGGGATTCTTGTGCCGAACTCACATAAATTTAAAAAAAAAAAGATTTTCCTCCAATAAAGTATGAGAGAAGACTATGAGGTTCAGACATTGCGTGTAATATTTTGTTCTGTATTGTATTATAATTTGTTAAAAATACTTGTATTGTGCTATGAAATACTAACTTTGGATATTCAAAACAAATTTGAGCATGATTGTAGGACTCCCACATGTGAAATTCTTTCTGGCGGTAAACAAACCGTTGCTTTCCCGCCTTACTGAAAAAAACAGAACAATATTTCTGCATTCCAACACGGTTCCCCTATTGATGGTACGACGGCTGTCATTCTTAAACCAACTCCTTTACTCTGTTAGGGTCCGGTTAGTGACATAGTAATTTTAAAAATTTGGACATACCAGGGGTGTTAATTGAAGTTTGCCGGTTTTTTCAATAAAGAAAACGCTTAATTCTGAAGGGAATCTCAAAAATTTTTTATTCAAAATATTGACCATCGGATTCTATACATTTTGCCCATCTTTGAGGCAAATCATGGATACCATTCCAAAATTCTCTTTCGAGGCAAACTATTCGACGAGCCATTTTTCGACTTTTTCAAAATTGGCGAAGCGCTGCTCTGCGAGTGAGTGTCCCATCGATGCGAAAAGGTGATAGTCGGACAGGGCAAGGTCTGGAGAGTACGTCGGGTGCGATAATATTTCCCAATTCAATGCTTTGAGAGTGTTCTTCACTACTTTAGCTGTATGAGGCGGTTCGTTGTCATGTTGTAGGATAACTTTGCCATGTCTTCGGGCCCATTTCGGCCGTTTTTCAATCAACGCATGATTCAAATTGATAATTTGTTATTGGTAGCAATCCGTATTCACCGTCTCACCAGGTTTTAATAACTCGAAGTACACCACACCACACTGGTCCCACCAAACACCGAGCATTGTCTTACAGCCAAAGCGATTTGGCCTTAGAGTCGATGGGCTGGCCTCACCAGGTGAAAGCCATGATTTTTTCCACTTCGAGTTCTCAAAATAAATCCATTTTTCGTCCCCCGTGACAATTCGATGCAGAAAAGATTTCCTTTCGAACCTTTGAAGCAGCATTTCACAAATGGTTTTTCGATTTTCGATTTGTATCTCGTTCATTTGGTGTGGTACCCATTTTCCATACTTTTGGATCTTTCCCATGGCTTTTAAACGTTGGCAAATTGCTCCTCGGGTCACATTAAGTGTTTGGGTCAATTGTTGTTGCGATTGGGTTGGGTCTTCATCCAATAACGCCTGCAATTCCTCGTCTTCGAACTTTTTCATTGCACCAGGATGTTCATTGTCTGTTAAATCGAAATCTCCACTTTTAAATTGACGAAACCATGTCTCACATGTTCTAATCACTGGAGAATGTTCACCATAAGTTTCTACCAGCAACCGATGAGCTCTAACTGCTTTTTTCTTTTGATGAAATAAGAAAAGCAACGAATGCCGCAAATGCGATTTACTTGGAACGAAACTCGACATATTCACTGAGGTAACCAACTATGACACTATGATTTTGGCAGAATGTAACTTGTGTAGTTTTGAAGGTTAATGTTCATAGAAAAATATGACATAGATGCCAAATCATAGAAATGTATACATATCTCTAGCGACATCTATGAGTAAAACCGGCAAACTTTAACTAACACCCTTGGTAAGTACTTATGACATCTAGTGGGCAATTTCATTTTTCAGTGGCTCTGTGATACAAAATCAGCAAAGTAGAGTCTTCTAGTTTAATACTTTACTTATACAGGGTCTGTCACAAAAGTATCGAGAAAAAAGTCCTGAATGCGCTAGAAGGGGTAGCGGGATACGCCGAGTGGTGGGGATGGTGGGGGGAAGTCGCAGCTACCAAACGCGCCCCTGCTCAGTTCTCTCCGAGCAACGGTAGAGCTAGCACAGTGATCCGCGCAAAGCGTGTTTTGTCGTTGCATCGGAAATCAAGATGCAACATTTGCTGGAGCAGCGGGAAGCCATCAAATTCTGTGTTCGGCTGAAAAAAACCGGTATCGAGACCCTGGCCATGATTCGAGAAGCCTTCTTAGTTGAAGCCATGTCACAGGCAAGAGTTTACGAGTGACACAAACAATTCCAAAACGGCCGGGAATCAATTGAAGACGATGTGCGCGTTTGACGACCGTCAACTTCCAAAACTGATGACAACGTCACAAAAATAAGGGAAGTGTTACAGTCTGATCATCATCTCAGTGTCCGCTTAATAGCGGAGAAGTGCAACATGACAAAGAAACGGTTGCGCGAAAGGATTCGCTGCGTTCGAAAGGAGATGCCAACATCTGGATTTTGCATCACGACAATGCCCCCTCACACTCAGCTCTCGTCGTCCAGGAGTTCCTCGCTAAGCAAGGCGTGACGACACTGCCGCAACCACCGTACAGTCCCGACTTAGCGCCATCGGACTTCTTTTTGTTCCCCTGCATCAAGCGAAGCCTAAAGAGACGCCATTTGGAGACGTTGGATGGGGTGAAAACCGCTTCGACGCAATGCTTTAAGGGGGTTCCGTCTTCTGCCTTCCAGGGTATCTTCCAAGACTGGAAGAAACGCTACAAAATCGTATTGAAGCCCAAGGGGCGTATTTTGAAGAATATTAAGTGTTTTTACGTTTATTGGCAATAAATTGTCTGAAAAAAAAAATTTCTCGATACTTCTGCGACAGACCCTGTATATATATATATATATATATATATTACTATTTTAGTTGATGAAGACAAAATAGAAAATAAATTTTTTGAAACCAAATCAATTCATTATTGTAAGGGTAAAATTATTCTTAAACAATTCAATACTGAATCGGATTTGAGATCAAGAAATAGGAAGTGTTCAGCGTTTCTTTTCTAAATTATGTGTTGCATAAATTGGTATAACCCCATACCGTAGGAATATATAATACGTGCAGCTTCTGACATTTCCCGTACATGGAGATAGCAACATGCTACACTAGCGCCCCTAGCGGCGTACGTTGGCCATGTTTTTTTTTTAATAGGTTTCTGTGAATTATATTCTTAATAAATTATAGAAATCGAAAATTCATAAAATAAATATTAGGTAACCTACATGACTATTGATTTTTGCTCATAAGTTAAAAAATTAAAGAGGCTACGAGGTTTGTACTAACAGTATAAGCCTTACCGCTCAACGCTTGTGCTCGGTCTGGTGGTTTAGAAAGGAAATAAAATACTCATTTAATAAATTGTGTGAAATTTTCTTTAATTTCTTATTTTTAGAATTCTTTTGGCTTAACAATTCAATTTACAATTCTTATCTTCTTTAATAATATAATAATATTAAAATGTTCTCATTATAGCATTTATAAATAAAAAAAATAATGATAAAGTAAAGTCATATGAAAGTTACCTAATATTGATTTTATGCATTTTCTACCTCTATAATTTATTAAGGATGTGTTTCACAGAAATTCTATTAAAATGAATGAAAAAAAACATTTCCGCCAACGCGTACCACTAGAGGGCGCCAGTGTAGCATGTTGCCATCAAATGTCAGGAGCTGCGCGTATTGTCATTTACGGTAATTGGTTTTTGATATGTTTTAGGAGTATCATGGAATAATTGGACCAATTTTTTATTTGCTGACGGTTTAAATACATCCATTCCAACCTATCAAAGTTACGGATAACTGCCTCCATCAGAAAGAATCTCATCTTAAGGTGTACCTAGCATTGCTTTAATCATTCTGGCTGTATATTATAACCAATCTAGCTTTGCTGTCGATGCCGTTGAATGCCAGTTGCCATAGTATTAAAAATATTAAAGTAATCTTATTTGTGCTGTTCGTTTGTCGAGTAATTATTATTCACCGGCTATGTTGTTTTCTCATTCTAGTGAAGCATGGATCATCCCCTCCGTTAAGTGGATGGACACTCCCCTGTGAAGTTGTTGTACTTGTTCATACTGTAAGCCTTTTCAATCATCCATCATACCTCATTATAATATGTATATCTTTTATCCCCATCATTTTACAGATCATTAAATTATCAATTGAATAATGGGAAGCCCAAGAAATGCCGCCACGCATCGAATTTTGTAAAAGGCCTGAGAATGCAACATTTTTTCATATCCAGTCTAGTGAAAAATCATAAAGTTAGCAGTGGCGGTTTTATCTAACGCGTGTTTGTCAGTAAACTCCCATAAAAAAAAAAATAAAACAAACATATCATAATAATATCAGATTTACAAAATCATTTGTTTTCGTTACAAAAAAAAATAAAACAAACATATCATAATAATATCAGATTTACAAAATCATTTGTTTTCGTTACCTAGCAACCAATAAATCAATTCATTTTTAAATCGACATCCGAAAGCATTAAACCTTCAATTAATTTACTTTCCGTTGCTTTGATAGGCGTGCAAAAATAAAACTTACACGGAATGATGCGGCTCTCTCCATACTGGAAATAACTACCCTTAAAAAATTTTTATAAAACCGTTGAAGTTTATATTCGCTCGGTATGTTTAGTCTTTGAAGTGGCACTCGAGGAGACTGGTTAAATTCGTGACCAAAGTGAAGGCTGTATCCTGCCACCTCTTAAACCCTTCAACTGATGAAATTACTTGGCCAAAAGAAATCCAAATTAATTACAATTAGAATAAAAATTGCTTTTCAATTTATTCTACGATTTTCCCAAAAACAAATAACTGAGGCACAAAAGACCTTGAAAACAGCAAAATTGAAGAGATTGGGTCTGTAATTATACTAAATAAACTAAATAAACAGCACGCCATTAAAATTCGGTGCTAGAAAATCCACCTGTCCGTATAGATAATACAGCCCGAGAGCTAGTCCAAAATGAATTCCATATTTGTATAATGAATTCAGCATTTATGGGGCTTTCTGTCCTAAGAAATTGTTTTTACATACATACATTCTGTAGCGCTTGGCTGGAAACCGTGCTGAGCGTGCAATCCTTCGGAATCTACAAGGCGGCTGTGTGCGCAGCTATCTGAAGATTAGTTAACAACAAATTTGTGCGTAATAGTATTTTGCAAGAATCAATAATTTTTTTCAATTGTTATGGTGTTTTAAGTCGTTATTAAAATAAGTTAATTACTGAAGATGATACCGTTTTATATGAAAAAATCAAACGGTTAAGTTTCTTTCATATATTGTGATTTTCGTATTTATAACCATTTTTTTGTAACCTACAACATTATATTATTCACTAGCCACGGACGTTTTAATGAATCACCAAATGGTTTTTTGTTGTTAGGTCGCTAATCTCTGGTTCAGTGATATGATGTAATTCCTGTAGATCTAAGGAAAAAAAAAAAATGGAAAAGAGCAACGTTAAGTGTTTTTTTTTTATATAGAAGGAATATTTTTCTCACTTTTTTAATATCTGATTAAACTCCCAATATGATAGGCCGCTAACCGCCACTGAGAGTTAGATTTATTCGCAATTCAAACTGTTCATTTTCGCAGAGGATATCATTAAAATTGGATAAATCTCTGGGAAATTTAAATGATAAAGTCATGTGCATACTTTATTTTAAAGATTTATGGTAAGTATGGATACCTTTTTACTATAAATATTGTAAGAAAATCCTTGAATTTTGAGCAATTATGATGAAATATTAATTTTAACACATTATTTTTGCAAGAAGGTAAAATTGTTCCATATGTGTTCATCATTTGAAAATATAACTAGAAGGCAGGTACATTGTTTATTTCCATTGTTAGTATTTTGCATACATAGCTATAGCTGTTAACGTAAATTTGATATGACGTCATTTGGATTTATAGAATTTATTTATGCATTATTGATTGTAAGTTTACCTCCTAAAATAAATGCATGTTTGGTAAATTATTGTTTTTTTTTTTTTTTTTTTTTATATATTTATTTCTTGCTAAAGCAATCCCGATGAGTTTCAAAACTCATTTTAGGACGGGAGGAATTTACAATACATAAGTAGGAGATAGTACATACAATTTTACATTGACAGCAAAATATCAAAAATAGAAGTTTCACATACAGACAGAAATAATTTTATAAGGCCAAGTTAAATAGAACAACACACAAGAGAAAACATATAAGGGAACAACAAAATATACAAATATGGATTTACTGATTTTCATTTTTAAAAATCCTTAAAAAGTATTCCTTTATACCATCATTTTGGGATTTTTTATTTTTCTGGATGGTTTTGTACATATCTGGAAGCGAATTATAAAGTGTGTAGGCAATGTAGTTTAAAGATTTTATTCCATATTTTGTAGTGTGTGTTTGAGGAATGCGGATTTTATTGTTATTTCGAGTATTGTGGTTGTGGATGTCTTGATTGTAAAGTGGCTTGACGTTAGTGTGAGTTGATTGTTGAGTAATTTGTAGGATGGTGCTGGTGATTTCATACTTAGGAAGGATCGTGATAGGAAGGATACCGGAAACTGAGTAGATGTCCCTGACATGAGTGTCCCATGGAAGTCCAAAAACATTTCTGAGGGCTCGGTTTTGAACCACCTGCAGATCAGCAATCAATTTCTTCGAGGCAAAGCCCCAGATACAGCAGAGATAGGAAATGTGTGAATGTACCATGGCGTAATATACTGCAGTTAGTAACGGAATGGGTAGTAATCCTTGAAGTCTATATAGCACACCAGTTATGGGGGTAATTTTCTCCTTTACATGATTTATGTGGAGATCCCACGAGTTGAGAATCTACTATAAGGCCCAAATATTTTGTTGTCGTTTTCTTTTCGAGGCAGTTGTCACCAATTTTGATATCGAGGCTGGAATTTTTCTTGTTGCCGAATAGTAAATAATGCGTTTTTTTTACGTTAAGGGTCAGTTTATTTATTCTCAACCAGGTTGTGAGATGGGAAACATCGGCATTCATTTCCATTTCGAGTTCCGCTAGGTTTTTTTTGTTATAAAAAATTACAGTATCGTCCGCATAAAGTTGAAGAGTTCCTTTAATGCCCCACTTTGTTATGTCATTAACATATATTAGAAATAGCAACGGTCCAAGAATTGATCCCTGTGGCACTCCACATGTTATTTCACCCAATTCACTCATTTCTCCACCCAGTTCTACTGCCGAAAAGCGATTTGATAGGTAAGATCTGAAAAGTTCCAGAGGAGTACCAATATTCTATATTGTTCTATATTGTTAATATTCTTTCAATGCTTTGCAAACTATACATACTCGTAGTGCATTGCCAGTGTTGCTTCATGGAAAATGGTACCCATTATTATGTTATTAATTCATAAAATATCCCAAACATCCCCTAACAATCAAGAATCCACCTTCTTTTGTTGTGCCAAGTCTTAGTTGAGGTTGACAATGATATTTTTAAAAATATTATGGTCTTCTGCAGCACGAAAGCAAGACGGGACATCCAACCGCAGTCCAGTTTTTCAGTCATACCAATAAGGTATTTTCACAACTTTTATTGTTGAAAAAAATTATGTAAAAGAATTACGAATAAATTTTCTATTATTATGTAAAATGTGCCATTTTTTATTTGCCACCAAAATGACAAGTCTGTTTTTGTTTGTGAATATGGTGTTGTTGACGTCACGCCGACCAACGTCGGTGACAGCCGTCTTACCAGCGTTATCTACATCATTATGATGTTGTTGCTAGTTCGAACCATTTCAGAATGTGCAGTTTCAGATTTAAAAATCAATAATTGTGAATGAAAATAATTAAATTACACATTTTGTAATGATCAGAATCAGAATTATTAACCTTAAGTCTTCCACACATTTTTAAAAGTATCCATAATTTGTGAAAATACCCTATTGTTATCTTCTATTTTTTTTTCTTTCACGGTAATTTCAGGAAGACTGCAGTTATAGTTCTGAGGACATGACCTAACTAGATACATATAAAGGTTTTCTCTTATTTATTGCGACAAGACTGCGATACTTTCAGAATGTTTGTCTCTAACCTCTGCTAGGAGATGCCATAACAAGGAAAATAAGAATATAATGAATACATAGTCTGGTGGCTACTAAATCTAACAATCCTTTGTTAATTTCCTTGTGTGACATTTCAGGACCAGCGTTCAGAGGCGGACATAGCCTGTGTCCCGGGGAGCGGTGTTCCCCGGTGACCTCTACCCCCACCTGCCTCTCTTCTACCGTTGGCACTTTCAGCCCAGGACCGTTGTGCATCAATAGTCTACTCTGCGGTGCATCGGCAGTCTACTCTCTCGGTGCATCAGCGGTCTACTGAGTGTCTTTCTGTTGGCAATTATCTCAGTCGTGAGGTATATGAATCTAAAACCACATTGCATCAGTGGTCTAATCAGCGGTGCATCAACAGTCTAATCTTTTGCTACATCAATAGTCTAATGACTATGTTTCTGTTGGCAGTCGTTTCAGTTGTGAGGTGTGTTAAGCCAGGACCACATTATATCACTGGTCTACTCTGTGTATCGTCAGTTTGCTCTCTCGGCCCATATTACACCATCACTCATGTCATGAATAGTCTACTGACTATTATGATGCTAGGTGTCTCAGTTGTAAGGTGTGTTGAGCGTAGACGACATTGGATCATTGGTATTCTTTGTGGTGCATCAATAGACTGCATTTATGATGTCACAGCTGTGTGAAGACATTGTTTGTCTGCTCTGTGGTGTATCGAAAGTCTACTGGTTACTTTTCTGATGCTAGATATCTCAGTTGTGAGACTTCTTAAACCAGAAATACATTGTACAGGAACTAGAATCCTGACCTGCAGTGCCAAGAAGCCAAACGTTTGTCAGCCAAAATATCAGAGGCGGTGGCATTTATCCTAAATAAACAGTTAGACCTGGCTTGTGATGGCGACAAAAAGGCAATCGTCGTAATTTTTTGCACTACTTATTTGCATCATGTAGGCGACAAAACTCTATAAATATGCAGGAAAGTGAGCAATGCTACAAAGCGTGCACTTAGCACTGGATTTAAGCCAAAATTGTACATTTTTAGTGCGTTATGCGGCTTTTTGCTGCTCGTTACTGAAGCATGCTTTAATTTTCAGGTGCGTTACTTCAAACAACTACCTTTTCTGCATCTATAGTCAAGTTATTGAGTCATACTGATGAATTGAATGTAATTGACTTGAATTGGATGTCGGTACAGGCGCACTATATATCACATACCAGTGTTGGTGTCGATACATGACTAACATTGTCAATGTGACTCTGATTTGAATGGATTCAGGAAGACTTATATTCTTGACCTAATACAAAATATAGGTACGAATTGTGCCTTAGGGTTGCCTGCATTATTTACCCTTTGAGTAGCTAAAACAGCCTGCTGAAATTGATGTGGGTGAAAATTGCAGTGAGACTCTCCGATAAGGTTTTCAGGGCATAGAAAAAATTACTTAAATGGATGAAAATTTCTATCAACCGATAAATGGAGGATTACATAAACAACAAATGAAATTCAACCTTATGGATGCTTGAGGTCTATTCACTTCTAACTGCACCCCACAGTTCAGAACAGTACAGTACAGACACGACAATATTAGTTGCTTACATTATCTATGGATACATTCATAATGCAGCTTACATAAGCTAGAATATTTTGACGGTGCTTTTTTTTTTTTTTACTTGAATACCGCACAAGAGTCTCAACTGCTCCCAACCGTCTGGACCCAGTGAGACTATGGCATCCCTAATTGGGAAATGTTGTGAGGCTGAAGGTATTGGGAAGGGGAAGTGGAAGAGGAAGGTGGGGAAATACCTGGCTATTCAGATCTGTTCTCCAAACATGGCTAAAAGCCATTTCAAGCAACGTTTCAATTCTGAATGGTGGCCTTTCACCAGGGCGATACTGAGAGTATCTTCCACTCTGGAACGTGCGCAAATATGCTATATATTATTTTTGATGAATTAATTGTGAAACAGCACAAATTAATTAAATAAAATTAACCCCCGCACGCCGGGATTTGAACCTGCGACCTTCGGATTCGTAGTCGAGAGCCTTACCCCTCGACCATGGAGGCCGTCTATGGTGCTGGTGGCTGTTGGTGACATCTGCCCCTGGGCGGTTAGTATGAACACATAATTTTAGCACTGCCATTTTGGCATCGCCGTCAGTTGGCGTCAATAGACGCAGATATTGCTAAAACTGAAAAGATGGACAATGAAAAATTCATTGAATTGGTCAGGGAAAATAGGTTATGAAATAATTGTAAATATGGGAATAAGCTTATAAAATCCTCAAATATGTTGTGGCGTACGCTAACACTCAGTTGATAGCCGTACTCGTGTCTGTGCTGTACTGTGCTGCGAAGTGTAATGTGAATACTGGTATCTGTGCCGCGTATGCCACGTTACGTGTCTGGCACGCACGGTGCCGGCAGATATGAATAGACCTTTACTCATACATTTTATTGCTGCAGTGCAAAGGTTTGGTTACTTGTTTTTTCACCATGTTATGTATTATGGAAAAAAAAAAGTTATTTTCCTTTTACGGAAATTCAACGAATCGAAAACATATCTGAGGAGCCTTATGCGCGGGTTTCACTGTATATGTTGAGTAATATCTGGCTATTTGATTGATTGACCCGATGTCTTTAGACTGCATATTAGCTCGTCGGTTCCAAATCAATTTCTGACAAACTGTTAGGCTCGTGGGTGGGCAATAGGTAATATTTGGAAGGTTTGAATGTTTATTATTTGGGATAACCCTCAAAATGTGTTAAATAATATTTTTTGACATAGTTTGTGACAGCGGCTAGCTGATAGAACTTAGAAAGGTTTAGATTGAGAGGAAACCGAAATCCCGAAGGAAAAAAAAAAAAATTATATTGCCATTGGCGAGAGAAACTATCACGATATATATTTAAATAGTATATGTACATACATATTACGAATTTATGGTTTTTATGCTGATTCTTTTATGGGACAATCAATTTTATAGACATTCAACTAAATATGTTATTTTGTTGCATAGCGACAGAGGTAGAATTTTATTTCTAACAATTATAATGTTGTAATAACAAGATTATTATTATTATTAGTATTATATTGATTCATTTCACAAAGTATATATATACGAACAAAAATCAGATATTTAAGGTATTTAAAAACAAAAATATTTCTGTAACTCACATAAAATCTAACGCTTTTCATATAAGCTTAGGTGTTCTATGAAAATAGCTGCATTAATTGGATTTAAACCCCGATCTTAGTGTTTGCAGGCAGCATTCAGCCACTAAGCACCTGATCGCATTTATGCTATGTGCGCTACAACTAATTATTAAGGAAATTTCACTTCTTTCATAGATAATCAATTACTTATCTAAAATTTTGATGAAAAAAATATTGTACGCACTTTTCCTTATAAGCCGCATGTAAAATAATACAATGTCATAAAATATATATTTTTAATGGTTGTGTTACGAAACTTATCATGTGGTACTGATTTTATTTATATTTAACATAAATTTATACTCTTCATTTTATTTAACCCTGGAAGACTAATCATTTGTCAATTTGACTAACACTATTTATCAAACTTTACAAATTGCAAAATTTTACGGAGGTTTCAAATGTGTATTTTATTTTATAAAACAACCATATATAAAGGATTAAAAATAAAACATGTTTGTATTTTATAGTATTTATTATTTAAAAAAATATATTTCTTTAAGGTTCTATCTTTTCAAGTTCAAAATTAGCGGTGATATAAATTTCAAGAAAATTAAAGAATTTTTTTTTTTTTTTCATTTCTCTAACTAATTAAAGAAGGATTATTTACTTATACAATATGAACATAATTAATCTTTGGTACAATTGACCCATTTATGCACTTTGTGTTCATCGCAGATTGGACTAAAAGAGGAGTTGTATATATAGAAAATGGCGGCACTTACCCTTAGCACGGTCACTCCCTGCAAGCCCTCGTCAGCGACTGAGTTGGCATGAAGAACTAGCGCGATTAGCGCATTCGTCGGAGAGATACAGCATAAAATGAACGCAGTGTTAGTCGAAATGATAGTCTTTCAGGGTTAACCAGCAGAAATTAATTTTATATTTGGCCAAATGCATTTTTTTACAATATGAAAAATATGTCTTTTAATATCTTGGTTAAAGAACTCCAAGATTATTAATTTTAGCTTAACCCTCTTAGCTCCAGCTTAAAAAGAAAGTTTCACAAATGAATATATTTATATGAAAAAAGGTTCTTTCAATGGGTTTTCCTTGTTTTACGGTATTTCATATGTCATTTTATTTTATATAATATGTACAACGTTGATCCATATCACTAACAATTTAGTAGTCTATCTCACAGTCACAATAAAAGAGCTATATTAAATTAAATGAACATTGTAAAATTGAAATGAAATACGATGAGCCCTCTAATTATTTATTTTATTAAAAACTTTGTATTTAATAAAGTTTTATTATACGTAGTCTATAGAAACACTGATGAGACACGTTAGGCCATTTCACAACAACAAAAAATTCAGTCCATTTGAATTAAATTTTTGAAGCTTATAAACCTCATTGTAATATTTAATCATTGAAGAATGAATACTTATAAAAATGTTTTTTTTTAAGTTCCATTTAAATAAAATTGGTTGGGCATATCCAAGACACCATCTAGGTTGCAAAAATTTTGGTAGAACTTTGCAATCATACCAAAAGATGGCAGCCATAAAATACAGGAAATAATTTATGATAATGTCAGTAATTCTCAAAGGGAAGTCTGAGATTGATAAAAATGACCGAATGCAACTAGGTCTCGTTATTACTTAATTGGTAGAGGCTCTTGTCCCGGTAAGACTAGAGGATCTGAGTTTGAATCCCAGTCGCGACTGTTACTTTTTTATTTTCCGTATATTCGTCTATTTCATATTTTCATTGAGATTTGTTAATATTCTGTTCTTCAATGATTAAAAATATTTTTAATTTATGTCTCACCATGTCTGCAAATTGTGCCCTTACGTAACTCATATGTCATAGTTAATCGGGGGAATTATAGAAATAAAGTGTAATAATAATATATAAAGCAGAGTTAAAGTATGACAAAATAATGCGGAAAATATAAAAATTAATATATATATATTTATAAAGCTGCAAAGGAATGGTCCCACGCGGCCCCCTAAATGGTGCCAAATTAATTAATTAATTATAATAAATTAAACTTACTCTACGGCTTTAGAATTTCCTCACTTAATATTGATAATGTATTCACTTCTATTTCGCTCAAATTATTCTGTAGTGGTAGTCATATCAATATGTTAGTGACGCTTAGATCTTGTACTCGTACACTTTATAATGTGCTGTGCTAAGAGCGTGCATGGATGTGAAATCAGTAAAGTTAGCGTGTCGGGATGGCAATGTGCGGCGCCCTGCTGCAACTGCCTTCTGCTGCAGAGGCATGTTGTAATTGATAACTGGCTACCGTCTCTGGGCTATTGCGAACTTCAATGTGACAAAATTGTAGTTTGTCAGGAGAGTGATTAAATTGATATCTACAATTTGTTTGTTTTTTTTTTTTTTTTTCCTTTAAGTTCTATTGTAAAAACTTATCAAGTTCTGCAAATATTTTGGTTTTTATTATTGTGACAGCTGTTTCGGTGTTCAAAGCCATTTTCAAACTGTGGTTAGGCCACATTGCAACGACTTACTTATATGATTTTATTTACTCCCATCCAATTTTAATTTTTATGGTGTTTGAATTGATTTATTAATATTATCGGTGAAGTATGTTTATTTATTTTATCTTTATCTTTATTTTTATTTTTATTTTTATTGGTATTATTTTGGACTGAAAGCGAAAGACTGCTTCTATTGTGGCGAAATCAGTGGCAGACCTTGGACGTAAAAAATAAGCACCTTGTTGTAGATCCTACAATTAAATTGCTGGGGTTCTCTCTCCCTTGGAAGATTTGGACTTCATTAAACCGCATCCGGCGCAGACATAGCTGTTGTGCGTATATGATGCATAAATGGGGTATAAAAGATTCTGACCTTTGTGAATGTGGACATATTCAAACAACGGAACACATCACAGAAGAATGTTCCCTTCATCAGTTTCCCTATGGCACATCTGTGCTGAACCAAGTGACTTCCGATGCCATCGACTGGCTGAATAATTTCACCGTCCCATTATGATCTCCACCAACTCCCCTTCACCATACGAAGTAGAAGAAGAATATTTTCAGTAACCATCGATAAATAATTGTGATAATTAAAATTCTCTATTCTGTGAGGTACTTACAGTTGATATCTCTTTTCTTCGGCTTTAATGGTTGCAGCTTTTTCTTAATTGTTTTATATGTGAATTCTATTAAGGCAATGAATTTAAATGTGTGATAAATCTGTAATTTTTTTTTAAACAAATCTATTGTTTTTATTTTGTGAAAATACTGAGAAGTGGTGAATGGATCATTTTTTAAATTTTATTTATTAGCGCTACAATTAATTCTCTATTCCGTGAGGTACTATTTAAATAATAATTCTGAGTAAATCGGTTTTTACCGAAAATATTAATAAATCATTTCAAACGGTATAAAATTAAAAATTTGGCAGGGGTTAATAAAACCATATAAGTAAGTCGTCGCAATGTGGCCTAATCGCAGTTTGAAAATGGCTTTGAATGCCGAAACAGCTGTCACAATAATAAAAACTAAAATACTTAATAAAAACATTATTAAATTTAGTTTCTTTAAAATAAATAAAATGGAGTTCTACGAATTAAACACAATAATAATTAATACTATATTAATAAGAATTAATAAAGTCCCTCTACTTACATCAATCTGTGCTAACGTCCATTCGTACTCGTGTCGGTTTGTAGTTATTTTGCACTTATGTTGATTTGTTCTTATATCAATCGACTTGAGACCATGACGTAACTTGTATTCTGCAAATACCAAATTGTCACATTGAAGGTTTACCAGCCCGGTGAAGTTATTTTGAATATAAATAATGACTTTTCCATCTGCAGCAATGTATTATTGCTCTAATAACCTCCCCCTCTTACGACGTATGTACACGAGACCAGATTAGGATTTCAATTGTTAGAGCCTGTTCCCACTTGTCAGATATCGGAACGATAAAAAAATCACCTGTCCTAGTAGCTGAAGAGTTCATATGGAGCTGTTCACATTTATTCGACACAATTAAAAGTTGTCTCTGACTTTTTTTGTCTGCTGGTTTGCCAGCATTGTGCACCCGACCAAAAAACGTGTTTGGAACTAGCTCGCTCATAGGTTTGTATAGAGCTGTTCACACTTGTCGGTTCGATATGCACCACAGTACACCCTGCATCCCGCCCGCTCTCCCAGTTGCAGGAAAGCGTGCACGCATCGTGCTTGTTATTGTTTGTAAATTGCGTTTAATTGTGGTTGTTATTTTGTTAATTACTTAAATTTATAAGTAATAGTGGAGAAGGAAATAAATCCTGAATATCTAATCCCACTAGTCGAAGAAAGAATATTGCGCTTTGGGATAAAATGTCAGAAATTTATAAAAATAATATAGGCTTGGCAAGAAATTTGCTAGTCTATTCAAGTCCGATTTTGAGAAATTAAAGCCAGAGTAAGGTTAGCCTCCCAGAAGCTGGGAGTACTGTACAGAGCGTGCGGATACTTTAGTAGTACACAACTGCTGAGCCTGTACAAATCGCAAGTGCGCCCCACTGTAGAATTTGGCAGCCACCTCTGGTCGGGGAGTCCCAAAATATCTGAAAAAATCTTTTACTTTATGCAGAAATGGGTGGTCCGTTTGATAGATTCGACTATCTTAAACGAATTGCAATCTTTGGAGTACAGACGTCAAGTGGGGATGCTGTCCTTGTTCTACCGGTATTTCAATGGAAGATGCTCTGAGAAATTAGCATCATTCATCCCTTCGGCACCGGTCCACAGTCAGGAAACACGCCAAACGCGCGCACAACATTTGTAAACAGTTGACATTTGCCATATGAGAATGTGTCGTTTCTATGACTGTGTTCAACAGCTCAGCTGTGGAATGATTTGCTGGTGTCTGTGTTTCCTCCCTCCTACAACATGGGTCTCTTTAAGACTCCTTCCTATTCTCTAAAAGACCCTCCACCCAGCATCCTCCCCAAAGATGACATAGGCCTTGAGGGAAATTATTGTACTCAGGGCTTCCTGTGTAAAAAAAAATGGAAGAAAAACAAAGACAAGATTCGTCTACTAGAGAATGAGGAAATGATATGTTTTGACGAACTGACTCACTAGATTTTTTATCGTCCTGACATTTTATCGTAGTGTGAACAGACGCTTCCGACACCCGATTTTTTATCATAGCGGGAACGAGGCCTTACACAAAACAACATCCTTTGCTTTGTCCCGTACACTTAAAAATTTGAAGGAAAAATCTTTTGAAACAGTATAGGTTACAGTATCCATACAAATTATTACTTTAAAAATATCAATATGCTTTCCATCTGGTCTCTGTCGTATAAATTTTTGTAAAATTGGTCATAATTATTAGTGCTGGTAAACATCAGTTTTAAGTTTGGCGTTAGGAATCGAAATGATATCATGTACTCGTATACACATATTTGCAATAAATATTGTCAAATTTATTCTATATTTCAACGGAAAGGTTAGTGATAAAAGAGGAGAAGAAATACTATTTCATAATCAAAAGATGCTTTTCATGTAGCTTTTTCTGTGCGTGAACAGGCTCAGCATTCTAGATTTTATTCCACATTCTAAGCATACTATTATATTAGTCCATACTTAGTCTTTTGTAATACTAACATGTTATAAATCGTGAACGCATCGTCTCGGGAAGAGCAAAATTAACTCTTTGATAGAGACATTTTGTAAGACATATTGTAACGCGGACGAGTAATGTTTGTAATTAAGTAGGTGAGATTAATATGGTGGATACATTGATATATGAACTACTAGATGCGGTGTTTCATACGAATTTTCAAGATGACTGCGGCCTTCTTATTAGTAATTTCATAACACAATTCCCTATAGATTTCCGTTTTCTCGCTTCAAAAGACTAGTTCTTTTAATGCACGCTTCACTCCAAAATGCAGAGCACAAAATTTGATGATGTAATTGTTCATTTGATCCGCCAAAAGGATGCCAGAAAGGCACGCGCCACTACGAATCACAAAATTTAAAGTTGAATCAATTCTGTTGCCGCGTCGTACGCAAAGCCATTGTTGAGCGTGAAGATTTTGGAAAAACTACTGTTGTAACTTGAATCAACGTCACGCGTCCATACATCTGCATACAATGACGACTTCGGTTTACTTGAAAGAAATGACATTTGTTAGTTTTTTTAAAACGCTGTCTCGTAAAGATCTGTGACGTATATATATTATTTAAAATTATTAAATCAGCTGATTAAATTGTTGGCCCTATAACTGCGTAAGTTTTGTGATTGTAAAATGATCTCAATAAAAATTTCATTCTGTTGGCGGGACTTACTGGCTGGAAGCAAATTTGCAAGACAAAAGGTAAAAAGCAATGCTTTGTGCGATCTTTTGAGAGTGATAAAATGCACTTTCTTTTTGATAAATGTTTTCGAAAACCAAAATCATTGATTTTGGTGTAATTTTTCAGATTCATACGCCGAATCTAGATGTAGTTGATCAATGGGTGGATATGATGATCGAAATGCAATAATATATTGAGGAATGCTTTATGATAAAGGCCACGATGAAATAAACTAATATAATGTGGATGTTTGAGAGGGGTGAAGAATATTTTGAAAGCTGGATAGTCCAGAGAAGCAAAATTTCACATTTATGCTCATATTAAGAAGGCAGTCTTCAATGTGATTTCCATACAAATTAAGCTATATGGGAAGACAAACTAAATGCTTCTCATATGATAGAAAGTGTGGATAAACCCCAATTTAAATGGGCCCGTATACCTACTGCAAGAAAATTTTTTTTTGTTTTTAATATTATATTTGCGATGTTTTAAAAATCCAAACACAATGTTGCCGTTGTGCAAAGAATAAAAATAAGATTAGTATTGTCATTAGACATTTATTTTTCCCCGAAGATGGCGTACATTTTGGTTGGCCCATATAAATTGGGCATTGTTGGATATTTGGGAACAGAATAAGAACCAAAGTGGGTTAGAAAATAAATAATTTTTACCTGCAGTCCATGAATTTCACCTGTCCAATCGAGCACATAAAGAAACATAGATGATTATTTTTTAAATTATTACGGTTGTTTCACTATTCCTATGGAAATATTGTAAATTATAAAAGAAAATAATCCCTAGTTTTTGTACTTTTAAATGTTGTTTGGTGTTGATGAGTTTAATAATTATTGTTTGTTTAATGTTGATTTTAAAATTTTTCAACGAGTCGTACAAACACAAAATGAGATTTGTTCATAAACACAGGAGTTGTATAATAAATTGTTAAGCACATCAAATAGTTTTAAAATCGATTGATCACCATGTTCAAACACTTTTAATAAACTGTAATTTGGAAAAATAAAAACACAATGTCAGCAAGGCTTCAATACGGCAAATTAATAATGCGTGGAATGACATATGAAGTGGTCAGCGCAAAAATGATATAACCCGCAAAAATGTACCTGCCCATGTTTATAATCTCTAACTAATGTATTCTATTATGTTCTCTATCTATCCAAAATTATTTAAAGGAGGAAAATATTTATTTTCTCTGTTAACTTAACATGATTTGTTTTCTTCTTTGTATCGTCCCGTTAGAGGTAAAAGTCACTATGTGTCATACAGCTAGTATGGCACTTAGTGAGTTTTTCCTCTGAAGGGATGATATTGTCTCATTAGGAATAAAAGTCACTATGTGTCATACGGCTAGTATGGTACTTAATGAGTTTTACCACTTAAGGGACGATATATTCTGAACAGATAATCCCTAGAAGAGTGAGTCTGATTTTAAAGAAAATGGTTGACTCTAATTTACACAAGACTTTTTAACTCCTAGGCTTTAGATAGGCCATCAGAATTGATTATCTGTTCAGGAATATTTGAAAATGTTCGATCAATTTCACCAAAAGTAAGGAAAAATTGAGCTTACTTTAGGACATGCCCACAACACACTTCTTTCAGTTTATATTTCGAGTGGTTAATCATTTATTATTATTCAGACGAATAAACTGTATTGAAGCTTTGTTGATGTAATTTGAAATCCACATTGTTTTTGTTATGATAATAATTTTTTTATGCCAATAAAAACCTGAAAGATAGATTTAAAAAAGAAATTTATAAAATATGCCATGAATGTTCTACTAAAAATTGCAATGGAAAACATGAATGTATGTATTTTTCGTTTTCCAATGCAATTATTAGAACAACGCTAAGACGCTAATAACTGTGGCTTACATAAAAAATGTTATAAAGTAATTATATTTACAAAGAGCACTTCTCGTGCTTAAAGTTTTTGCAAAGACATATATTTTATTGGTGTAGCAATTAAAGAGTTAAAATTATGTTTTGTAAAAAAAAAATGCATAAAAATATTGTAAGAGTTCCCTTACTTTTTATGTAGAGTGGACACAGATTTAATCAATTGTTTATTAGTATTAGATTTTTTGAAAAAAACTGCATACTAAGGCGTAATGTTTTAATTTTTTCGCCAAATCACAATGACACAAACTTTTCATATTCATTTTATAACACAAAAAATAAATTAAATTAACCTTGTCGAAAATAATATGCAGAATTGAACATTGGCGTTAACTACGCAAGATTATATTACAAAGTATGTATTCCAGATTATAGGTATTGCAGTGAATTTTGATGCGAACAGAGTACTCACGCAAATGCATCGCTTGCATATGTGTAACATATTTCATGCTATTTTACTGATATAATTTTCTTTAGCAAGATTTAATGGTGGCAGGATTTTCTTGTGCATTATATTCCCATGTTTTTGAGAAACAAATTTGATAAAACATCTTTCTTTAATCGACAAAAATTGTAAGCATCCAAAATCAAAAGTTTGTATGAAATCGTCCCTGCTAGGAATCTGCTTAATAAAATTGAAATATACAGCGGCTTAAATCTTGTCAGTGTGAGATTCTGTAGTTGATGGTTGAGATTGAAGGACCTTACTAAAATTCTTTGTTTTAAATCTGGTGATAAAAAAATGTAAAGTCACAATGACTTTATTGTCATATAAAATACTATGCATGAATATCTGGCATTAACCTTATCAATACACAACTAGACAAAATAAAATATGAATGTAAGTGTAAGTCGGGTGGACAAATCCATCGGGTTCCCACCCAGACGTCATGCATTCAATTCCTTTGCTATAAATCCTCCATCATTGCACAAGCAAAAAACGTCACTTCTAATGAAAACAGTCTGACGGACTCCGTAGTTACGATCCTTGTCTACGAATCCGAAGGTCGCGGGTTCGAATCCCGGCGCGTGCAAGTAAATTTTATGTGATTAAATTGTGTTATTTCACAATTTATTTAATTAAAATAATATGTAGTATATTATTTGCGGCACGTTCCAGAGTGGTAGATACTGTCAGTATCGCCCTGGTGAAAGACCACAATTCAAAATCGAAACATTGCTTTAAATGGCTTTAGCCATATTTAGTGACCAAATCTCAATAGCCAGATACTTCCCCACATTCCTTCTTCCCCATCTCCTTGCCCTCCTCAATACCTTCAGCCTCATGACATATCCCAATTGGGGATGCCATAGTCTCACTGTCTCCAGACGGCTATGAGGATATAAAATATTGTCTGGCTATTTGTAACCTGGAAATGTTTGTTTTTCTTCTTGTCGCAAAATTCCCAGCGTCTTCTTCTAGCCAATGTCACCCTCAAAAAACTGTTGTCAATGGCGACAACTTTGGCAGCTATTATAATTATCATTTATTCATGCTTTTGGTATATAACTCAAAAGGGATCGAGTCATATTACATATCGTCCCATTAGTGATAAAAGTCACTATGTGTCATACAGCTCAGCCTCAAAAAATTGTTGTCTATCGCGACAACTTTGGCAACAATTACCATTTATCTGTAGTTTTTGTATGCAAATCAAAAAGGGATTCATCTATGTAACAATTTATAGACATTTTTCTTGAAGAGTTTTATCAACTATGTACTTTTGTTACCTAATTTTATTACTGCGCTACAGGTTTCGACATATCCGTGTCATTCACTAGCGTTCTTAAAACTTTTTATCTGTCGAAACCGGTAGCGCAGTAATAAAATTAATTAACAAAAGTACATATTGGATAAAACTCTTCAAACGAAATGGATTATATATCGTCCCATCAAAGGTTAAAGTCACTATGTGTCATACAGCTAGTATGACACTTAAGGAGTTTTATCTCTAAGGGGACGATATCTGCCATGTATAAATTGATGCAATTCTCACAATAAGTATTACTGCGTTAAAATCTTTGGTGCTTACAATCTTTGTTGATTAGGGTTTTAATATTTTCAGTGAAATGATATCAACGGACAATATTTTCGTATGTTTTTAGAATTAATCCGATCTGCTCCCACATTGCAAGTGTTAGACGTGCTCTGATAAAAATGCAAAGCAATTGCTACAAGTGATACAGCTATATAGTGATATTAAATATAGATTTTCAATTATATATTGTGTTGTTAATTAGTTATAGGGTTCATAGACACATTATGTTTGGCACCAAATACATTTTACTGAGTTTATTACGCTGTTTTATTTCATATTCTCAGTATCACCCTGGCGAAGGACCACCATTCAGAATCGAAATGTTGCTTTAAATGGTTTTAGCCATATTTCGTGAACAGATCTGAATAGCCAGGTACTCTTCCCAACCTTCCTCTTTCCCATCTCCTTCCCTTCAGTCTCACAACATACCCCATTTTCGAATGCAAAAAAAAAGTAGTTAATAAAACATTGTTATTATTATTATTATAGTACCGCTCCAGATATTTGGGAGCAGTTGGGACTCTTGAATGTGATATCACACAAATAAAAAAAAAATCTTTCTAACTCTTTGTGCCATTGGAACAACAAGGTTCTATTCACGGCAATGTCATGCGATAATGGGCTTTAGAGAGTACTTGTTTAGAGTTCATTATCACATAACGTTACCATGTCAGATAGAACCTTCTTTCATCGACACTTCTTAGACCTGCTACTGAAACTATGGGAAAATAATCGATTTGTGGAATATTCAAATAAAATACACAAAAAATAAATGCTTTATTATATTATTAGTTGAATTATTATTATTATATGCGTGTATCATATTTAACATTTCTGAGGTTTTCCGGAAATGACAATACGTATTTGGAAACAAAATTTATGAAAATCGGTTCATGTCCATGCTAAAACAGCTTCGCCAGTAAATAAACAGATGTAGCAATTTATCACAGAGCAAAAAGTTTTCAGGCATAAGAAAATATAATTTTATGCACACATTAAAATGTTTTTTCATTAATCCATCATATAAAAAATAATACTATCATCTTTGGGGATGCTATGCTGAGGGTTTTTTTAAGCAAAGGAAGTTCTGGGAAGGAAAATGGTATGAGGGGTGGGTTGGGATCTGGTGGTCAGTGTGTCCATCCCTTTTAGTGCAGTGCGAAGCGATGAATCGGGAGAGTCTGGCTGGAGAGGTTAAAGGGTCTCTCTATACCGACCTCTCCTTATCTGGCCCGCCACGCAGTCGGTGGGTAGATGTATCTGCTACCAAGACCTGAACAAACCTCACCCCATGAACCCGGGCACCCCTGCTAAGTCACCTACCGTAGTGAACCACTTGGGGTGACCCATGGCAGAGGTGTTGGTTATCCAAAGAATGGTTCCCAGGGCGGCGGTACCCATAAGTGCCTCCCAAATTGTACATTTACCAAAATATCAGAGCATTATAGTTACCACCACTATTGAATATTAGTTGCAGGAATACTCAACCGAGGAATATAATGTATTCTTTTTTTACTTTGGGGCACGGGGGGACCCAGGGAATGTCTTTTTTCTCCAAAGGTTGATCTGCTCTCCAACCAATCATAGCTGAAACCAAATACCGTAGAAATGTAATAATAAATACAGTGCTCCTGACATTTACCATACATTGAGATGGCAATATGGTACACCGGCGCCCCTGTGAAATATATTCTCAACAAATTATAGAAAAAGAAAATGAAAAAAAATAAGTATTAGGTGACCTAAATATGATTAAACTCCTTTTTTGATCACGTACGAGTATATGTATGTTTTTAAAATAGGCTATCGGTTTGTTGCCAATATTTTGACAAAGCTACGCACGTGTATTCAAATATCGTAGACGTCAAAATACTGCCAACATGCTACATTACCGCCTCTAGCGGCCCGGGCTATCCAGACTGTATTGCTGTTGAAATAAATATTTTATTTTCTTTGTGAACAATTTAGGCAGTTCACGCGTCGCTTTAAATGATAATACAATCCTAATATCCTCTTTTAAAAAAATATGTATTTACATACGATAAGATTGTACCACCCCAGTCAGGGGCACTCTTGTTCTGGTGGGACCGGTACACCGGGAGAAACTGGTTTGTTAGGACTTGGAACACGTGCTGATGGGAAGGAGGTTGGAGTTTAATCGACCGGTATACATCGAAACTAGTCGATGTATTTATGCAAAAATAAAAGTGGATTTATAAAAAGTGTCTTTGCATTCATTTCACATTATTATAACTAACTAACCATCACGCCATTTCACCGCAGGGGTAGTCAGAGAGGATGGACCACCGTACAACTTTATCTCTTGGCGCACACTCATTGTTTCATTCACATTCATAGATTGTCTCGTACATACTCTTCTGTTATTCTGACAGAAAGGTGTGTATTCGGTTTTGCGATATAGTGTAGTTTTGTGCCATGGCGGCGAGAACCAAAGGACAGTGGGGTCTAAACAAATCATTAATGATACATAATTTAGAAATTTTATTGGTTGCACAAATATTTTGATTTAAGTTTTGAAAAATAGTGACAGTTTGGATAGAAAAGTCAGTTCAAATCTACACACAGCCTACCCTTGGTCATAGAGCAATGCACACCACTGCCACCTACCCCATTGTTAATAAATTGACTAAAAACTATGAAGTTTACTTAGTGTTACTCAATTGAGATCTTTTAGATTTATTTAATGAGTTTCTTGTTGCGTTCTGACCTTTCATTTGTGAGTTTTGCCAACGGTTTATTTCACTTTATTATCTTCAATAACTTACCACTTGAAGTCCTAGGAATAGTCCGAAAAGAGCGCTTTGGTGTGGTGGTTCTAGGCGGGGAAGTGTATCGAGGTCTGATCCTTTTCACCGCAGCCCAGTATTCTTCTTTCGTCATGCCTTCAATACAAACATTTTCATGTTAATACAAACCTACTTATTACGTAAATTGTAAAACATATTGGAGAGGTTTGCCGGTGGGACGTCGCTACCATAGATATTTATTAAGAATATAAAAGGCCATAGGTTTTTAAAAATGTTAATTTGTTTGTTCCTTCTACAGATGTGTCTTCACAGAAAAATGTCGTATCGATCTGTACTTTAATTTTTAATGGCGGGTTGTTTCGTCAAAATTATTCAAGTTCTGTGAAAGTTCTATTCAAGTTCTGTTATTATTACATTTTGGGCCAGTTTTTTTACAGTTCTTGAATAATAATAGAACTTGAATAAAGCCTTCACAGAATGTGTATTAACTTTGAAATTTTGATGAATTCTTCAGGTTTTTCAACAACCCGCACTAAGGGCGTGTCCATACGGAGCCAGTATTTAGTAGAGTAGCTAGTGGTAACTAATACGTTTTTTTAGAATTTGTAGGCACTGGCCACGTATGAATAAATGCTTTAGTGGTAAATCGTAGTAATAATTTAGTTGACTGGAATAGAATGGATTCTATTTTTAGGGGTGAGTAACCCCCACCACCGCCTACATGCGCACCCTTGTAGTGTAGGTGGGGGCAACTGATGTCCACTATCAGCGTTTGGACACTCACTAATCACATTCGAGTTTCGGCGAGTCGGCAAAGTCGTGCGAGTGGCGCGCACATCCTTGAGGTAGGTCCCTACCTCAACATCGCGTATCCTTGTAGTAGGCCCCCACATCAACTTACTAAAATGCACATTTGGACAGCACCACAGGACAGTGCTTTAGTTACCACTAGCTACATAGGAGTATTTTAATAAGTATGTCTAAATAGTATGAAAAATAATAAGAAAGTGAATTATTTTAACCTTGTTCAGCCGCTTCTCCTTCTAGGAAAGGTCGCATATCCTTGATAAAGCCCCAGTTCTTATCCCAATCCCGTGCTGCTGTGCGCTCTTTCATCACTTGAATCACCCTGTGTGGAAAAACATAATAAGATTATTTAATGAATCGTTTCTGAATGGTGGTCCTACCGGGGGGATACTTAAAGTATCGGTATTCTACTCTGGAACAAGGTGCTTTACAGTGATAAATGGCAACTAAATCACTGTCCTGAGAAAAGTGATAAGTGTCCGTCCACATATGCAATTAAGTAAGTGATTTAGTAAACTTCTTCAATGAATGTAAAATTGCTTTGAGGTGTCATTTTTCAATAAATTGAATAAGAAATGTTTTGTATAAACCACTATTATATATATATATATATATATAATATAAGCAAAGTAAAGCAAAGATCTAGTAAACTTTTGTATTTGTAGTAAAACTTAATTGTGTGTGTCCAAACAGGGCGACAATAGCCCCCACCCACCTACAAGGATGCGCACTCAGCGCACTTAACCGAAAAAATAGAAAAGATTCTAATCAAATCAACCAAATTTGCTTCTTAATGGTAACTTACTACCAGCGGCGGTTGTTCAATGAGGGCACTCGGGCATGTGCCCCATCAATTTTTAACAAATTACTTCTAAAAAAGAATACATTAAATACAAACTATCGAATTCATATTTAGCGGCAAAGTTACAAGGTGACGTAATTTTGCTAATAATTACTATCTGTTATTGACACGTTTTATAAATGGAGACATTCTTAGCTATCAGCGAACACTGATACATTCTTTCCGCTAGCGGTGTACATCTTAAACGATGGCCGAATATTGAATCCTCTGCGCATGCGCATTCGGTATTATATTATTTTTCTATGGGAACGTTTTGTATGGGAACCGGGCTTAAGTATATTTTGCCCTTGTATGGAATAGAGCAGTCCACAAAAAAATCGTATCTACTTCTAGCAATTCTTAGTTCTTAGTTAGTTTTATACTGCAATGAAAATTTATGAATCGGTACATCTTCTTTACTTTCCTAAATGTTAATTTTTAACGAAAGATTATCCCGGAACTGGTTAAAAATGAAAAATAAATACAATACATTGAAATAGAGTCTTGTGTTTTTGTTAAAAGATTATGAGTTTTATTAAATACCTAATAATACAATAATAATTTATTATTACTTAAAGAAAAGGATTATTATTGATAAGAAATATTTTTTGTTTTGTGTCTCGTGTCCATTATTTATATTTCATTTTAATGACAGAGCAGTTATTTGCCTAAGTGCCTATGTCATTTTTGTGGATGCTTAGTGGAGGATAAAAGCCAATGATACGTTGTGTTCCCGTGCGGTCACCCATCCAAGTACTGACCATGCCCAATGTCGTTTAACTTCGGTGATCAGACGAGAACCGGTGTATTCAACGTGGTATGGTCGTTGGCGAATAATTTCTTATTAATTTAATTTATTATTTATCTGAGATCAATAAAATTACTCAAGAATTTTGTAACCTTACTTATCATATGATTAAACTTCATCAAAATTTTGTTGTTTTTTTACATTTTTAGGAGTTTTGTAATTTTTTGCTGCGTTTTTATAGCTTTTTAGGTAGATAGGTACGTGCATGCCCCACACACATTCGGACCCACAAGCCGACTACTTACCACTGCACTAGCCAAAAGCGGACAAAAATTAAATTTTTATTTTTATTTTTTATTGTATAATATTTATTACATACAATGGGAACTTGTACCCGTTAAGCCACTGCAAGTAGCTTGTCAACAGGAGTTTAGTTCAACAATATTATATAATACAACAATAAATAACAATCATTATACAAATGTACGGCAATAATAGAACAATAAAGGTGCATGCATGTTGTGATCAATGTACACAAGTTATTGAAAAAATATTAAAAAATATATGAAAACAGCATAACAGTTTTGTTATAGAGATACTATACCTCAATTACATAATATCGATTTAAATAATATTATAAAAATATCAAAATATCATCAAGTATTAAACAAATTGAGAAATTAAAATATTAAAACAGTAGTACAGTTTTGTTACAGTGAGGATAGACTTAATATAATAGTAGCACTTATAATTAAATGATTTAGTTGGTCCATATCACTGTCCTCTGTCCTTACTGGCTGGGTGTGATATAGCCATAAGACTCATTAAGCAAGCTAATGTAAGATGGTCGCTGAACACAACTCAAGTCATTTTAATATAAATAATGTTTACAAACCAAAAAACTTACAATTTTCCTTGATCTTGCACATAGTCCGGGGATTTTTTTATAGGCTGTGCCATAATGATTTATTCTCGAATCAGCCAGGATACACAAAACTAACTTAAACGTGATAGAAAACAAATCCTAATGCTGTACCTACGCGATAAATTGTGCACAAAACGTATTTTCTGAAACACCAGCAAATATTTAATCAATATATTATGTTAACCATGGTGTCCATGGTGATGAACATTGAATTGCAATGCCAGGACTCCAAAACCAACAATCGGAAGCATTAAAATCAATAATATCAAAAAGGTTTTGATATAATATATGACTGGAATGTGTCGGCCTTTGTGGTCAGTGCTGATAATGCTCATTAATTTTATTGGCGAAAATAGAATGATAATGGCAGAGGCGTGCAATTCTATGTCGGTATGTACACAAACTGTTAAAAAAACAGTTTGATAATGCCTTCGGAAGGCGAAACAGCTGTGACGCGTAATAATAATTACCTAGCATAACTTTTTATAAATGAACCGTTTTTTAAATTGAATAATAATAATTATTTTTATAAACAATAATTATTAATCTAAAACACTCATCCAAATTGAAAAAACCTTCCGAGCAAAGATAAATGTCGCCGGCAGGACTCGAACCCGCACCCTTCTAATGTCCGGTCAGATGCTCTACCGTTGAGTGTGTCGGCCTCTGTGGTCAGTGCTGATAATGCTCATTAATTTTATTGGCGAAAATAGAATGATAATGGCAGAGGCGTGCAATTCTATGTCGGTATGTACACAAACTGTTAAAAAAACAGTTTGATAATGCCTTCGGAAGGCGAAACAGCTGTGACGCGTAATAATAATTACCTAGCATAACTTTTTATAAATGAACCGTTTTTTAAATTGAATAATAATAATTATTTTTATAAACAATAATTATTAATCTAAAACACTCATCCAAATTGAAAAAACCTTCCGAGCAAAGATAAATGTCGCCGGCAGGACTCGAACCCGCACCCTTCTAATGTCCGGTCAGATGCTCTACCGTTGAGCTACGTCGGCTTATCGCAAACCGGAAGGTTTTTTCAATTTGGATGAGTGTTTTAGATTAATAATTATTGTTTATAAAAATAATAATTGTTACCCTTTGCGCTATGCACAAAAATCTTGTCTTAAGTTTTTAAGAACTTTAGTTTATCAATTAATGAATAATAATAGTTATTATTAAATTTAAAATATTATAAATAAAAACGGAGTTCTACAAATTAAATTTGAAATTATTATGAAAATTTGTGATCACAGATGGCATTCATTTCAATATTTTAGAAGAAAAAAATACTTTTCTTATTAAATACTGATATGAATGGTTTATTGGCAAGTGTAGATGCGGAATATAAAATGGAATAATTTCAATTCCTTCAAGAAACTTATAAAAATACACCCGATCAGCCAAGTAACTATTCGCTCTATTTGCCTGTTTAATTCTAAATTGTCTATGGAGATGCTCTCCCACTTTCGTAAACTATAAAATAGTGCCCGCCCACTTTCATAGACGTACATTTGACATTTGACGTTTCTCTTTAGTGAAAAAAAGTCAAATAAGTTAGGTTCACTTCAGTTTTATTTAAAACATACAAAAAACACGTTTTGACATTCGAAATAAATCTTTGTCATTCAATATTTGAATCGCAATAAATAGATCGCGAACGAATAATGACGTTTGAAATTTCACTGACACCTTGTTCACCCTGTTGACACATTTTATAACTAGTTCTATGTTGAGGGGAACTTAATCCACTAAAATCGATATCCTAAATTGATCGTATATTTGATTGTGAATTTCGTTAGGAAGAGCGTATTTGTGTATTTGAACAGTGTTGAGACAAAGTTGTTGATCAGTAAGTTTGGGAAGAACGGCCATTAGTGTTACAATAGTAGATGATCTGGGATCGAATCCCAGTCCCGAACGTTACCATTTTATTTTCCGTATATTCGTCTGTTGCATATTTTCAAATCGTTGTTAAGATTATCTTCAATGATTAAATAGATGTCACAGTATCAAACTGCAACAAGTCAAAATCTGTTGTTTTGAGATATTTAATATTTTATGTATTCGCGTATGTCAAAAAATGTGTACAAAAATGTCAAATCGTATTCATTATCACTCTTGGAAATTGAATTGAATAGGACATATTGTAATTTATGATTTTTCAGATTTGTTGCACAGGGCTATCGAAATATAAAAGTGGTTCTTAAGGCCATCCACCGGCTAAAATTTTAACGAAATCACGCGCTCCTTATGCAGGTGGCGACAAGGTTGAAAATCCCGCTGTACATCGGCCGCATGTTTCGATTTCGGCAAAAAAAACATCACCAAAATGCGTGTTTTATTCTATTCCGTAAAGCTCAGACATAATTATTAAAATGTTTTACGGTCATATTCTAAAAAACTTAATTTATCACAACGAACAATAAGAAAATATGGGAAAAGGAGTTCATAAGTAGGAGATTTTGCGCTTTAAACATTTTTTTAATGCCTCATACTTTATTTTTTTCTAAGCTTATAAAAAGACATACCAAAAAATGGACGGTTAAATGAAAGGCCAAGGTGTGATCTACTTGCAGTATTTAATTCAATTATCTATGATACTTCTAGGCCAACAAATTCTCAAACCGAAAACACACGATTTTACATTACTTCCCATTGCATCGCCTTAAACAAAGTTATTTATCCATTAAAAAATGCACAAAAAGTAAAATATTCCTACTTGGGTCTTTCGGTAATGTCACACAGAAATTGAGAACCGTGCATATTAAACATTTAATTTATGCAAACGTCTGTAGACTCTGTCTGTAGTAGGTACAATCACTGAAGAGATAATCCGATAGAAGTGTGTTGTAGGCGTATTCGTGTGCCCGAAGTAAGCTTAATTTTCCCTTAGTCGGGTGACATTGATCAAAATGTTCAAATATAGAAATTCTTTCTCGAACAATTAACCAAAATCATTAGCCTGTCTGGGGCCCAGAAGTAGAAAGGATCTTATATAAATGGACGATCAGTTTCCTTCATTGAGATATATAAATAAAGTATACGCTCCTTGCAAAATCAGTGTAAAATATTGTTCCCGCGCGTGCGGTAGGAAGGGCGGTGAAGCGGCTGTCGATGGCGCCCGAATCCTTCCGACCGCGAACGAACTCAACTAACGGAGTACTGCCGCGGCCCGGAACATTTGAGTTACCAGAGTGCCTATTTAATTATTTGCTTCTTGAGTTTTTTATGATAAAAAAGCCAATTTGCAGGAAAATTGATTACGGTGAAACCAATGAAAAGTTACACCATTGATTTTTCTATCTTTTCTAGAACGATATGTCCATCATGTAGGCATTTTGCAGTTATCATTCGTACCTTTTTATCGTTGTTTTGTTTCTATAAAATGCCCAGTAGGGCGTAATAAAGATTTGTCGTATTGTAAACACGCTTTACAAGTGTTCATGTTTTACAACATCATAATAATTATTAATCTTTCCATACCCATCCATTTCGCTGTAAATAGCTACTTACATAGTCTCTACCTTCTTACTTATTTTATACTTATGTTATTATGTTATGTACTAAGCCACTTGTTATACTCTTTTGTGCAACCTGTTATTCAATACGCTGTAACTACTTACTTATATTGTACCTAGTTACTTCCTTTAGACACTAATTATTTTTTTGTACTATATTATTTTACTCCTTTGTGATAAATATATCAAAATGTAAAAGCCTTCTAGGCGTGAATAAATAAATACCTGGCCAGCGCTTGTAATCGAATGAAACCCGTGTTATCTCTATGATGCCAATTGGCCTCATGTTGTTGCCCATATTCCGAAAGCTGATGTCCACCCCATTTGTTTATCTCAATGGTTTACCTTCAGATTGGTACAGATCACACTTCTAGAGATTTTTTATTCATTGGTTAGGATAAACTGACGAAATTCCCATAGCAATGAAACACATCGCCACAGTTTAACGGCTCCTTAAAACGTCGCCTTAAAAAGCAATGCAATTTACCGCGTGGAGATGGAGTTACCGGGAGGTTCTCATCAGTTGGTGTCTCAGCGTAACCTGCCTACATTCCCCGGAGACTTTTACGATCGGTATTATAGTTTGCGCGTGATTAGACAAAATTATCAATCTGAAGAGGTCGTCAACTTGCTTGAAATTTGTCGATTTATAAAATGCAGAAGCTTGGGCACCACCAAGAAAGAATCAAGGGAATATTTTTTTTTGTTGATAAGAAATTTTAATTGTCCTGACGAAGCTTGATCTAATGGCATGTCCACACGGAAGCAGTATTTAGTAGAGTAGCTAGTGGTGACTAAAGCACTGTCCTGCGAATGCTGTCCAAACGTGCATTTTGGTAAGTTGATACCCCCACCTACTACAAGGATGCGCGCGCCACTCGCGCGACTTTGCCGACTCGCTGATTGCAGCGTAGGTACTTGTGAACTCGAATGTGATAGTTGATTAGTGAGTGTCCAAACGCTGATAGTGGATAGCAGCTTCCCCCACCTACACTACAAGGGTGCGCGCACAGGCGTTGTTGGTGGCTACTTGCCCGTAAAAACAGAATCAATTCTATTCCAGTCAACTAAATTGTTACTACTACTTACCACTAAAGCGTTTTGTTCATACGTGGCCAGTGCCTACAAATACTCTATTAAATACTGGCTCAGTGTGAACTAAGCGAAATCCGTTGGCGTTAAAAAATACTAAATTGGTGGTTTTATAACAAAGTGATATTTAGAGCGAGTGGGACTGTAGAGCGGATGAACGAAGAAAGAGGTATAAAGCGAATTTATGACGCGAATGTGAATGGAAGAAGTCGGGGACGCCTGAGGTAGACATGGCACGATAAAGCGAACCAAATACTTGAGTCGGGCCGTGTCGGGAAGAGTATATATGAGACGATGTGTGAATGTGAATGAAGGAAAGAGTGCGTGCCAAGACCGATTTGTTCGGCGGTCCGTCTTCTCTGCCTACCCCTGCGGAGAAACGACGTTAATATTTGATAAAATTTTTATTGGAATAACTTATTGAAGCTTATAAACCTCATCGTAATCTGTTTTATACTTAGTTTCGGATAGACCGAGAGGTCCTGGGCTCGAGTCCCAGATGCGACCGCTACCTTTTTATTTTCTGTGTCTTTCTATCGCGTACCTCATTTGAGATGTGTAAATACTATCATTAAAAAAACGTTTTTTACGTATTGGCAACAAATTAAAGTATTTCTTTTTTAATATTTGAAACAGGCAGGATACTCGGAATTTCGGCTACGAATCAAATGCGTTTTTTTTACATTTTAATTAAAGGCCAGTACTTAAAAATTACACTAAACATTACTTTGCAGGTTGCTAACTCAAGCAATACAACAAATGATTGATCTGTAAGTTGTATACGGGTAGTTAGGGAAATGTATAAGGTTTCAAAAGGCAAACATTTCAAACTGTAATACTTAAATTCTATGAAATACATCCTAAAATGTGTGCAGTTTGAAAACTAGTGAAAGCAATTTTGAACGTTTTACCAAAAGTTCCAGTACGTATTTCAAATAGAATTTAAAGGATTACAGTTTGATGATTACTGTCTTTTAAAACCTTATAAATTTTACTAGTTATCTGTATAGAATTGACAGATAAATCAGTCGTAATATTTCTTGAGTTAGCAACATGCAAACTGTGTATTTTTGGGTGCTGACGGTTAATTAAAAAAAATATATATAAGTACATACATAGTATAATTTGTTGTAGATATTATATAAAGACCATCATTCAAAATCGAAACTTTAATTGAAATGGCTTTAGCCGTGTTTGGTGACCAGATCTCAATAACCAGACACCTCTCAACATTCGCCTTTCTCATCTACAATACAGGGATGCAATATACCCACTGGATCCGGACAGTTGGGATTCTTGTATTGCATTTACATAAAAATACAAGTTATTCTCGTTGACAAGGTCTGTGCAGTAAGAAAACATTGGAATTTAGCATTTTTTTCAATTTAAATTGACCCACGTTTGGTTGCCCCATATAAATTGGTCATTTTAACACGTGCGGCGAAAGATCCGCAAGTTCCTCGCGAATAAATGCGGTGTAAAAATGACTGCCAATGCCAACGACCGTAACAGTTTTTTTCACCCTTTTCTGTCTGATAAGATTTACGGCTTTGACCTGCCACGGTTCAAGTCGTTCAATGCTAAACAACGTTTTTAGGGAATCATAAAGTAATTAAAAATAATCACCATGTCGTTAATACTTCGATAAATCAAAAATTGCTTAATTTTCAACCAGGTGACCAGGAACCAATTGATATTTTAATGAGTTAATTTTTTTTACACTCAGTGCATCACTTAAAAATACACACATTGTTGACTGCTAACGGAAGAAATTCTACAAACGAGCTATTACTAAATTCTAAACGGGTAGTTAGGAAAATTTTTAAGGTTTCCGATGACAAAAGTTCTATATGAAACACGTACTGGAATATTACTGGTGTTGAAACTGCACATATATTGGTATATATTTCATAGAATTTTTAAAAAAAGTTTGAGGATTTCCTCATTGGAAACCTTAGAAATTTTCTTTACTACCCGTTTAGAATCTACAGAAAGATTATATGTTGTATTGTTTGCGTTAGCAACCTGGAAAGTGACAATAAGCGCCTTATTTTGGTGATTAACTCTTCGCAGGAGGCTCCAAGGAAAATAATTTTCCTGTCATCTTTGGGGATACTGTATGGAGGGTATTTTTGAGGAAAAGAAGGAGTCAACCTGGGTCTTGAAGAGATCCATTTTGTAGGAGAAAGGAAATGCGGAAGCTGGAAAATCATTTCACAGCTGTAACACAAAACGAATCGTAGAAACGACCCGTTCTCATGTCATAAATGTTAACTGTGTGCAATTGTTGAGAATGCATTAAAATTATTGTTTTGACGGTAGCTCCTCGAAGCATCGTCCATTGAAATATCCGTAGAACAAGGACAGTATTCTCACCTGACGCCTGACCTCTATCAAACGGGTCGCCCGTTTCTCCAGAGAGTAAAGAGTTTTTTTGGGTATTTTGTGGCTCCAGACCAAAGGTGGCTGCCAAATTCGACAGTGATGGGCATTTGCGGGATTAGCAGTCGTGTAATATATATATATTATAGCATTTCCGGGCCTTGTACAGTACGCCCAACATTCGTGAGAGTTAATCTGCTGTTAACCCACCCTTCCGCTTTAGCAGTCAGTTAAACAGCCTCCATTTGTTCTGCAATCGGAATAGTTCACAGCATCCAGACATCAGGCAGTGGCGTACTGGCACAGTAGCCGCCCCGGGATGAAATGAACACTCTCCGTCTTATTAAATTCAGGTGCCGGAGTCCGATTCTCGAACAGCGCACGGGTGAATTCATACACGTAAGGAACGTGTTTTTCGAAATCTCACGTAGTCAGTTTAATTACGAAAATTTGTAATCGCTTTAAGTCAAAACTAGTACGAAAATAGCAAAATACGTACAATATATTACAATTTCTTAAGCATAAATATGTTTTGGAATAATTTTTTTTCACTTAAAGGTAAACGAAGCGTAATACGCGCTAACAGATGGCGCTAACAGATGGCGCTAACAGATGGCGCTATTTAAATATAAAAAAAATCTTAACGTTTTTAAACATTGAGACGAATTGTTTGTTGGCAGGTATAAATACGGAATATGAAATATAGTAAATTGTTACTGTGGATTGAAAGCTTAAGTCCTTCAAGAAAATTATAAAAATCTTTATATATAAATGTGAATGTTTGCCTGTCTCTCTGTTTTCGATTTTCTTAAAATTACTAGACCGGTTTCGCTGAAAATAGCACAACTCGTTCTTATTAGTGCTGGGAAGATTCAGAGAGTAGTTTGAATGAGATCCAATATGAAAAACTATTGCTATAACGTTTTAAAATTAATATGAAAAACATTGAACCCGCCATGTTGCATTGAGCTTAGCCCATAGATATACAACTCTGGTTAGCCACAGATTACATATTCAAAAGAAGAAGGTTTGTTCAGGTAGAATAATTTCAAAATGGAAAACACAAGTAGGTACCTACTTAAGAACTTTATTATTTAGATATATTTTGAAAAAATAAATGTTTGGAATGAAATAAAATTTTCAAATGAATGTTTCTTTGTTTCTTTATTTAGAGATAGTAATAGTCGTCACAAGGAATTACTTTCGCTGTCAAATAAAATATGGCATCCAAACGACAAGCAAGAATTCACAACTTCATAACTTTATTAAAGAAAAAAAATCCCAAGCAAGGCCGCATACACATCAGCTAGTACAATATATTATTGTAAAACTAATATATATACTAGTATTTTTATAAGCTTCGTGAAGGAACTTAGCTTTAAACTCACATTAACAATTTATTCTATTTCGTATTCCGTATGCACACCCGCCAACAAACAATTCATCTATGGGAGCTATGAAAATTTCCTTACACCAAAGCTCACCGTCCGAGAGTTTTACGTTCAGAGACACAAGTTTTCTGTTTGGTTGCTAAGATTGTCCGAGTGCTATCAATTTTCATTCATCTGGCAAAGATTTTTTTTCCGAGGATTTAGGATATTTTGAGGAGACTACCAGTGAAATTTTCGGGTAGTGTCGCACCTCTTGAGAAAGTCGGGAATGGCTGCTCAGAGCGGCTGTCGTCAATCCTGCTGGAAGAGGATTCATTATGCATTTAATGGCCCGGGAGAGATATGGCCGCACTGCTGGTGTTGATCTCAGCTCATTTCCTGCGACGACACGGACAAATGAATGGGAATGAATGTTATTTCGCCATCTCATCTTCTCAAAGAATGGTGAAGAAAAATATTGTTTTCCATATGGAAAGCGGCGAGCTAATATTGCAGCGACCGATGCGTTTAATGATTAATTTTTTACCCCCTCTGATCAGTTGAGGGGTAACTTTTTACGGATCTATGGGATGTAGAGAAATATTCCCCTCCCCCTTCGCCTCCCCTGTCCCTGTCCCTGTCCCTGTCCCTGTCCCTGTTCCTGTCCCTGTCCCTGTCCCTGTCCCTGTCCCCGTCCCCGTCCCCGTCCCCGTCCCCGTCTAGTCTAGTCCCGTCCCTGATCCCCGTCCCCGTCGTCTGGTCGTCGTCATCCCCGTCCCGTCCGTCCCCGTCCCCGTCCCCGTCCCCGTCCCCGTCCCGTCTACGATCGTCCCCGTCCCGTCCGTCCCCGTCCCCGTCCGTCCCCGTCCCCGTCCGTCCCGTCCCCGTCCCGTCCCGTCCCCGTCGTCCCCGTCCCGTCCCCGTCCCCGTCCCCGGTCCCGTCGTCCCCGTCCGTCCTTTGCGTCCCCGTCCCCGTCCCCGTCCCCGTCCCGTCCCCGTCCCCGTCCGTCCCCGTCCCGTCCCCGTCCCCGTCCCCGTCCCCGTCCCCGTATCAGGGCTTTGCCTCATGCTGTACCTTGACTATTTATTTAGCATTTTCCGAGCGCAGTGCTTGCATTCGACATACCTAATAGCAATAAATCTCCCGCTACCGATACCTACGGACTGAAATATGTCTCTGAATGTTGATATACATAAATCCTACCCGTAAATAAATTCCAATAAACGTCGCCTTCCGCGAGACCGGCGAGTGTTTGATAAATAATAATGGAGATTCTGATAACACCGCTGTTGGGTAGCATCTAGCAGGGAATGGGGGGGAATGGGGTAGCCGGGGTAGCTGGGGGAGGGGGGGGGGAGGAGGACGGAACCGGAAATGAAAGCCATGGGCGCTGAGGGCGGATTGGCCCCGGTTTCCCGCGCATAAGCCCCCCGCACAACTCTAATCTAGCTATTCTTTTTGGTATCACGTTATGACATGACCTGCGGCCAGTTTTCTATAGCAGACTAACCATTGAATGAGCTCAAACCCTTGTTAAAACAAAAAAATAAATTCTAGGTTATTATCTCAGGAGTGTTCTAGCCAGTGTCAAGTAGAGAATGTTAGTGAAATGTTTGTAATGTAAAAAAAAATTATACCTATTTTTTAATGCATTTTCAAAAGCTTTTTTAAAATAAAAATGGTTCCTAATTTTATGAACCTACTTTAAAAAAATATGTCCAGGTACTTTGTATTTTTACTTCATTTTTTTTTTACGTACTTAGGTTAAGTTAACGGGGAGAGGGACGTCGGAGAGTTATTATTTATTAATTCAAAATAATGATAGTATTATTACGCAATACGACAAACATAATGTTTTTAAATAGAAGAACAATGTTTTTTTTTGTAATGCGGATTACAAATTTTTGGTTACGTTTATATACAAAAACGCAACGACAAATTATTAAACATACTTTTCTCCACTTTAAAAATCATATTCGTATTTTAAATATTTTGTAAAACATACAATGGAACGGTCAGAAAAAAGTAATATTTCTGATTAGATTTTGATAAAGAATAAACAAATATTTTATATTTAAAAACATTATGTTTATCGTATTGCGTAATAATATAATCATTATTTCGAATGAATAATTAATAACTGTCCGACGTCCCTCCCCCCATATTTCGTCATGGATATATCTCTTGTACGTTGTATGTTGTTTCACTTACCCATTTAATTATTATTATGTGTAATGTATTTTTCACTAATGATGGCTCTGTCTTTCATAAATCTTTTTTTTAATGACTTCATTATTTCCCCATTAAACTGTTTTATTTATTATTTAGTTTTTATAGCATATATTATTGTTGTGTCCCTCTTATATTTTATTCCACTTTCCCTTTTTTTGTATTACCCGATATTTTTTTGTAAGACAGCCTCCATGGGCGAGGGGTAAGACTCTCGAATGCGAATCCGAAGGTCGCAGGTTCAAATCCTGGCTTGCGCAAGTAAATTTTATTTAATTAACTTGTGCTTTTTCACAATTAATTCATTAAAAAGTAATATGTAGTATACTTGCACACGTTCCAGAGTGGAAGATACTCTCAGTATCGCCCTGGTGAAAGACCACCATTCAGAATTGAAACGTTGCTTGAAATGGCTTTTAGCCGTGTTTGGTGACCAGATCTGAAAAGCTAGATATTTTCCCACCTTCGTCTTTCCCTTCTCTTTCCCTTCCCCAATACCTTCATCCTCACAACATTCCCCAATTGGGGATGCCATTGGCTCACTGGCTTCAGACGGTTGGGAGCATTTGGAACTCTTGTGGGGTATAAATATAAAAAAAAACTTATAGAGTCTCCCTCTTTTTCTGTAGATACATACGATAACTATATATTATTTACTTTAGTTATTATATTTGCCCTGACGATGCTTGAGCTAAGCGAAACCCGTTGGAGTAAAAATAGGTCTTAGAGCAGATATCACCTAGTGAGATAGGTAAAGTACACGTATCTGTATCAAGTCACATGCCAATAGATGCCCGGGTTGCCTGCAATGAATGTTATAGTCTTGGTGTGTAGCTATTTTCGTGCTTCGTATGGATCTTTTCGAAGCTTACAAAAAGAAGATACTAATAGTACCTGGAGATGATATAACCCTTAATGCATAATTAATTCACATCCATGTACAAAGCAGCGGCACTGAACCGGTTTGTATTTAATCTAGCAGTCTCATTGGTACATTTCCATAAAAAAAACACAAAGTTAAATGCTGTTATTTCTCTCGCAAGCCGGTAGGTAGCGCGCATTGAAACCTATAGTATCCGTGGAGCATATTAAACGGCCGTTAAGTACTTTAAAGTTTAAACAAAGGCGGACAGTGTGGGTGCAAGGGGTGGGGGTGGGGGAGGGGTACAGGGGCAGTCTAGACTGCAGACTGCAGGGCGACGGAAGGTTACCCCCACTCTGTTTCCCCCGCACACCACTTGCCCATCCCTGCCAGGGACAGACCCGTGGCTCAATCACTGCTTAACCCTTTTAGAATCCTACATAAATTAATTATTATTTGCCAGAATTATGATCTGTTTGAATTTTTAATGGAGAGATCTTAGGTGAACAATGTTTCAATATTCTTATTCTGACGACTCTATTTTTATGTTAACAGAGTAAATGAATACCCTAATATTAATTATTTTTTTAATAAGGAACCTTCTGCACATTTTTTTTAATCTCGTTCTAACTTAAATACCAGTATAATTAGTTTTTTTCTACAGTTAGTTTTCATAGTTAAAAAAATTTTCAAAGTTTCAATTTTTCAAACCCCGCCAAAAAGCTCCAACTCTATGGCCGGTCGGTTTTGATTATACTAACTTTGCTATTACTACTTTGCTATATTACTTTGCTATAACTAACTTTTTAATTATATTAACTGTATTCTTTCCGTTATAATTTTATGACTCTATTTATTTTATTATGTATCTTATATGTTTTTTATTACTAGATGTATGAAAATTTGCTTACATCTAAATAAAGCTACAAAAACAAACAAACTCGCAACGTTGCCACGTTTCGGAGAAAGAGCGGTGGGCCATATTGGCCAACCAGGCCATATTACCCGAAGTTACTGTACTTATAAAGTGGTGAATACTAAGTATATTTTTTTATTCATTTAGAAACTACCTAATTCGGACTTATAATTAGTGACTTACATCTAAGACTTAATTAGCTATTTTTTCTCAGTAGCTCTTGTTTATCTCATGTCGTGTTGTGTATTTTGTGTAAATGGACAATAGTTCGTTATTAAAAAAATAATTAAATAAAAAATTTACATCTCAAATATTATTAAAAGTCTCAACTGCTTCTAGAGCAGTATGGCGATGGAATCTCCAATTTGTGGGATGGCAGAAGAGGGTGGAAGGTTTGAAAGATGATGGCTCTCCAGATTTGGCTATTTACAAGCGATATAGCCATTTCAAGGAACATTTCATTTTTCTATTTATATACTCGTAATAACAAATTACAAGGTTAATAAGATAATTCAGGATGTTTTTCATAGTCCTCCTCACTAGGGGTTCCTGTATTGGGGTGGACTAGGTTTTATTTATAAACTGTTTTAAACTGCTACGCCGTTCTTTTAAAAAATAGTAACTCCTCTTCTTTGATTTGGTTTTTGAAATCATTTGATGTTCCGTTTTTTTAAATGTTAGTGGAAGTTGGAATTCCCAAAGATGATATAGGCCCAAAGAGAAATTATTTCCCTCAGGGCCTCCTGTGTGGAGTTATTGTAAAAAAAAAAGAATAATTATAAAGCTTAGTAGAGAGATATTTAAAGTTCCTTTGTTTAAAATTGGGTATATTCATGATGTCATTCTGGTTAGCTCTTGTGTTGTGAAAATCTGGTGTCTTTGGTTTTTTGAAATGTTCAATTAAAACATTCTTAGCATAGATATTTTGAATATCAGGGACTGCAAAAGAGTTGAAGATTTCTTTTGTTGGCGTTCTTATAGGGGCTTTAAGGATGGACTTCATAATATCGTTTTCGGTTTTAGACAATCGACAATTTTATTGTGGCTTTTTACATGGCCGACTTGAGTAGCAGTTATTTGACTCCAACCTACGGGAGATATCTTTGTTTGCATTTTGAAACAAACTTGAATAGTCTCGTTTTACCAAGAGATAAGTTGGCAGAAATATGTTTTGCACGAAGTCCATGTACCCGAAGTAAACTCAAATTCGCATTTTTAAAAATTAAAATTATTTTTTGAAAACATAATCAATCTTATTGAGCTGTCTGGGGTCTAGGATTCGAAACATCTTACTAAAATGACGACCATTGTTTTATTTCAAATCTGTATCTCCGTTAAGTGGGTTTTGCTCAACTTTCCTCTACCCATTTATCATTTTCTTCAGGTTCAGGTTTTTTTCCCAAAAAGGATACGCTATAGTTCCATTGGCTCCGAACAATAGGACTAGTTTTGTAATATGCGCAATATAACGCACAATTTCACAATATTGACATTCTTCACAATAACCTTTCAAAATATCGAACCGAAGTAATACGATCGACCACAAATTCAAACGAGTATAAAATGTATCGAGAGCATCTCCTGTCCCGATCCTATCGTCCTCTTCCTCTCCCCCCTTCCTTCTTATTTTATTTTTTCTTTATTTTGTTAGGTTCATAAATAAAACATCTGTATTGAACCACTGTTAGCACAAGAAACTTTGTTGGCTTACCTTTTGTTAAACTTCCTTTGCATTTAGATTTGTATTAGAAGTGGACAACTGAATTGTGAGTAATAAATGCTTACGTGCGAATTGTAAATATAAAAAAAATATATATATATATATATATATGTACTTTTCCAACCCTTGGAAATTGTAAAGTACCTTCCTACCTCATTTCTGTCCACGACAGAACTAAATGAATGAAATTGTGTTTTACGAACGCCGCGGCGCAGTGTGGTCATTTTGTCACGTGATTAAATTCAATGTCAATCCCTCCCTTCCCCCGATCCCACCTTCCCCCGCCGAGTTGTCGCCCCCCTTTATTCCCCCCTCACCCTGGATGTCAAAATTGCAACCGTAACTGAGTTAGAAATATAAGCCGTCGCCATTAGCTTTGAATGTTCCCGGCGTGTTTTAAGCCACGAAAAATTCGATGTGATATTTACGAGTATGTAGGTACATGTTGTTGGATTACGAGCTCTCGTATACTCTGCTTCATCCCTGTTTTGTTCCCAATTATACCGCGAGCTTCAATATTTTTACACGACGTTTTTTAAATTAATTACTTTCATCTTGATAAAATTTATTTTATTTTAAATGAATTACTTTCATCTTGATGAAATTTATTTTTTTTTAAATTAATTACTTTCATCTTGATGAAATTTATTTTATTTTAAATTAATTACTTTCATCTTGATGAAATTTATTTTATTTTAAATTAATTACTTTCATCTTGATGAAATTTATTTTATTTTAAATTAATTACTTTCATCTTGATGAAATTTATTTTATTTTAAATTAATTACTTTCATCTTGATGAAATTTATTTTATTTTAAATTAATTACTTTCATCATATTGATATTTTCTATCTCCGTTCGTGAGTTCGATAAAAATGCCATGGCAGAAGCAATTTCCATCACATTTCAGCAGCTATCGTTGATACTTGTTCGATAAAAAAAATGAGAACTAATTTTCAGAAGTATGCTGAGAAAACGATCGTGTGAAATATACTTTTTGTACCGACAGATTATTTTTTCTCAGACATTCCCGTATTTTTACTTTATATTTATTTTTGTATTTTTATAAATAGCTTATAAGAAAAACAAAAATAATAATAATGTAATATATACGAGTATGTACACATCTTAAATTTAAAATATAGACTGTTTTAAGAACCCGTTAACACAGTCATATGTATGTAACATTTGAAAAAATAAAGGAACGTATGCAAGGAAACGTGAACGTATATACGAGTATATATAAATAAAGGAACGTAATAATTTTTTATTTATTTTTAAATAAATAAAAAAAGGAGTCGAAATATGGATGAAAGATACCAAAAGCTATTTAGAAATCGTCGTCCTCTTAATCTCTACCCCTTCGTCACTTCTCTCTGCCTAGGAATATTCCTATTATTAGGATGCCACAGTCCCACTGGCTCCATGCATTTGAGATTAATGTATGGTAACGTATAAAAAACAAAAACCTATCATCTATCGCGAGGGAAAACATCCCCTAACAAAATGTAATACGAATTAACATAATCAAATGAAACCCGTAATCATTTTGCAGACGCAGGACTTTAATTTGCAACTCGACAACAAGTGCAGTGCATTTGTCAATGTTAGAGTGCTCATGAAATCGGGTTAGCTACCACCCCTCTTCCCCCATTATCCTTTAACTCCCCCCGTCCCCTGGCTGTCTAGCCGACCCCCCCATCCCCCCCTAGGCTACCCCAACACCCACAGCTATCTGGCTCGGCTTACGGTGGGTACTTAAGCAAAGATCATAGGTAATGTGATTTCTATGGCAGACAAAGAATATTATTCGAGTTGTATGGAGAATCTTCTGATGCTCGCATCTAAAGTGGCATTCATAAGCTAGTTTATTGCCCGAACGCTAAGGTAAATTTAGTATTGAAAGTGACATTTGTTTGTTTATATATTACCCTTGTCTAGGGTAAATTTATTATTTAAGGTGACATTAATAAGTCTGTTTGTGAAATTTGAAGAAGGAGGCAAAATAATGTACACTTACGCTATTTAGAGTTTAGATGGTGATTTATACTTGATGCGACATATTTAAAGAGGTAATAATGTTACACCTTGATGTAAAGATAGCTCAAATTCCTGGGAAGGCACGTTGCGGAACCAGAACACATCTACAAATTCCTGGGAAGGCACGTTGCGGAACCAGGACACATCTACAAATTGCTGGGAAGGCACGTTGCGGAACCAGGACACATCTACAAATTCCTGGGAAGGCACGTTGCGGAACCAGGACACATCTACAAATACTCATTGACAATCCTGATGAACTTCATTAAAAGGGCTGGGCGACTGTCTACATCTCCCTTGCGGGAGTGGAAAATTAAATCCTGTCCCTGCAACCCGAGGCAGTCACCTACTTCTGATTGGCCCTAGCCGGATCTTCTGTGCACTTCCCGGTGGAGCACGCTCGGTGGTGACGACCTCCCAGTTTCCCCGACTCTGTGGCGTGCTCCCAGCCGTCCAGACCCCTCCATATACCCAGCCTCTTTGGGTATTTTTTACTCTCCCTCCCAATCATAGTTTTCTTAAGGGATTATCCTGATAACAGGCGCAACGCCTTCTAGTAAGGGTGGCGGGAACAAGAATTCACCTGGCACTGTTTAAGTGACTGCCCCGGTGTCCTAGTATTCTCATCTTGTTTATTTTGTACCCTTTTGATTTTCTTTGTTAGTATTCCTCCGCGTCCCATTAGGTTATCAACGGATTACGAACGAATAGAGCAGAGTCACCATATTTATAAGAGCCACTGTTGTCAACCGTAAATACATTGTACTAACCAATTTAGGGTGTGTATTTCTACTAATCTCCCTCTAAGCTAACGCTATGCGGACACTTGAGGTTTAATCTTTTTAAAATTATACTTTCATTTAATTTTAAAAAAGTCTTTGAAATGCACCCCGAAGGAGTAACCATAAGTTACTTATACCGGGGTGGGAAAGTGGTGGGTTACCTCAACTGGGCAACTGTTAAGGAAATTAGGTGTACCATGTAAAACACCATGGCCGAATAAAAGATATATGTAACGGATATAGAGTTCCTGGAAATGTAGATAGGTACCTTTATATTCCAGGTTTTCCAAGCGAATACTGTTTCAATAAATAACTCCAGTGAAAAATATTACGGTTTAAAAATATATATATTTACATGGATCAACAAAAGCCGATTTCTGAATATACAAGTTTTATTATTAAATAATTATGGGTAGAATTAATAAATTGTTATATAAAAGTGAATAGAAAATAATCGCATTAAAACAGCCTGATATCTCGGTACCATTGCATTTGGGACATCTGACGTCACGTGCGCATTCTGTTTTTGGATTAGTATGGAAATTTTTATTTGTCGATTTTGTTTTGTACTTTTTTTTAGTTTTGGCGAAATTTAATCTTAATTGGGGTATCTTGACGCTCTATAATTGTTATTCAGTATTAAAAAAAAACAATTATTAATCAGCGTATTAAGAATTTTCGCCGGAAAACCATTTTTCAATACGGATATTATGATAATCGTTATTCTTTGTGTTTCTATAAATGCACACAATTTTATTACTTATGTTTGGTTGTGGTTTACTATAAATAGAAAATAAAATTATTTACGGTAAAGTTTATTCTTATTTTGACATTTTAATCTCAAAACCGACCGCCTATATATTTGGAGCGTTTTGGCGGGCTTTGAAAAAAAATAACTTTGAGAATTATTTAGCCATGAAAACCATCTTTATAATTTTTTTATTAGTAATTATGCTAGAATTATGACGTTAATTAATGGCATCATATATTTTTTTTAATCGATTGGAGTTCCTTATTATTATTATTTATTTTGCGGGTAGAGTCAACTCGCGTTTTTTTTTCATTTTTGGGGAATGGGATGGTTCATATTTTTCTTGTTCAATAAATATAGCTATTAACCAATCAAATATTTTTTGGAAGCCGATTACAATAAATGAAAATAAATTATAAACACTCACACTTATGCATAAGGTTTCATAGTGTTAGTAAGGATCTTACTACATGCGTTAACTCTTCTACCACATCTTTCATATTGTTATGCAACACGTTCTAAGATGATTTAAGGTTCATAATTAAAAAAAATACAATTATACTTTACTTATATAATAGACGGGTTTATGGGGTGACGTTTATCCAGGTCTTGGCGGCGGGTGCGTCTGCCCACCAACTTCGTGGTGGGCCGGATAGGGAAAGGCCGGTTGAGGGAGACTCTTTGAGCTCTCCAGCCGGACTCTCTCGACCCGTCGCCCTACACTGGACTGGTAGGGATGGATTCATATGTCCGTCACTCCTGGATGTATTGACCCCCCACATTCCTACCCACACCTCATACATTTTTCCCTTACAGAACTTCCTCTCCTTAAAAAGACCCTGCACATAGCATCCCTAAAGAAAACATATTATGTCTCGTGCGAAGTTAATGTAAAAAAAACTTAAATAATTAATTTAATAAAAACAACTTCTTCAGAGTTTATTTATTTTTACAATAACTCCACACAGGAGGCCCCGAGGGAAATAATTTTCCTCAAGGCCTATATCATCTTTGGGGATGCTGTGGGGGGGGGTCTCGTAGAGGATAGGAAGGAGTGAACCTGGGTCTTGAAGAGACCCATTTTGTAGGAGGAAAGAAATAGGAGGAGGAGATAGGAAATATAGAGACCGGCAGATCATTCCACAGCCACGCTGTTGAACACAAGAACGAGTTGCAGAAGCGACCGGTTCTCATGTGACAAATGTCAACTGCGTGCAAATGTTGGGCACGCCTTTGGCGTATTTCCCGGCTGTGCACCGGTGCCGCAGAGATCAATGACGCTAGTGCCTCAGAGCGTTTTTCATTAAAATACCGGTAGAACAAGGATAGCATCCCCACCAAAATGCACCAATGTGCTCCAAAGATCGCAATCCGTTTGTTGAGATAGGCGAATCTATCAAACGGACCGCCCGTTTCTGCGCAGGGTCGAGGGTTTTTTTTTCAGATATTTTGGGGCTCCCGACCAGTGGTGGCTACCAAATTTTACAGTGGGGCGCACATGCAATTTGTACAGGATCAGCAGTTGTGTACTATTAAGAGTAGCTTCGTTCAAAAATTTAAGCAAAAATATTTTTTCGAATCACTACCTTGTTAATAATAATGTGCACATCATTTCGCGATACGAGCATAAAAATCGACGCCTAAAAAAGAATAGCGGTTATTCTTTAAAAAACGGACGCAAAATCTGAAGACATTTTCTTATGAGATCATGACAAACTCGAGATAACCACCATTTTCTAATGTTCCCTTAGCTAATAATAACGTAAGACGTATAATGTGTGAAGTTAGCACCCGCTGTGTTTAACCTCCGCCTTGAAGGGTGCTGTCTGAACTTACACTAGGGAAGACAGCTGTCTCAAGTTTGGGACACCCTTAGCGACCCTCACCCTGTATGTAGTGTGTGAAGTCCACTCCAGAAAAATAATATGGACATCCTGGGGTATGATGTAGGTGTTTTGCAATTACCTGCGTAGAGGGAGATTCTCACTGACACTCATTACAGAAACGTGCACCACTAATGCTAACAATGTAATTTTCGCAGAGTAATAAGTTTCTATGTAGTCCTTTCTCTTCATGTCTATCCTCCTCACATTTTAAATATTAAGGCTTCCGTGGATTGGGTAGCTAAAAAAAATTACGTATACATGTTCCTTTAGATTTTTTATCTAAATAATTCATTTATTGATTTAATATCAACGGTATAAAAACACCTTAAACAATAATTTAATGTCGTAGTCAAATACAAGCATAAGAATGCAGTACAAATAATTTTAAAGTGACTATTAAATGCAACATTAGATCGTATAATGACATCAGAAAGTATAAATACACCTTAAACAATAATTTAATGTCGTAGTCAAATACAAGCATAAGAATGCAGTACAAATAATTTTAAAGTGACTATTAAATGCAATATTAGATCGTATAATGACATCAGAAAGTATAAATACACCTTATACAATAATTTAATGTCGTAGTCAAATACAAGCATAAGAATGCAGTACAAATAATTTTAAAGTGACTATTAAATGCAATATTAGATCGTATAATGACATCAGAAAGTATAAATACACCTTATACAATAATTTAATGTCGTAGTCAAATACAAGCATAAGAATGCAGTACAAATAATTTTAAAGTGACTATTAAATGCAATATTAGATCGTATAATGACATCAGAAAGTATAAATACACCTTATACAATAATTTAATGTCGTAGTCAAATACAAGCATAAGAATGCAGTACAAATAATTTTAAAGTGACTATTAAATGCAATATTAGATCGTATAATGACATCAGAAAGTATAAATACACCTTATACAATAATTTAATGTCGTAGTCAAATACAAGCATAAGAATGCAGTACAAATAATTTTAAAGTGACTATTAAATGCAATATTAGATCGCATAATGACATCAGAAAGTATAAATACACCTTATACAATAATTTAATGTCGTAGTCAAATACAAGCATAAGAATGCAGTACAAATAATTTTAAAGTGACTATTAAATGCAATATTAGATCGCATAATGACATCAGAAAGTATAAATACACCTTATACAATAATTTAATGTCGTAGTCAAATACAAGCATAAGAATGCATTACAAATAATTTTAAAGTGACTATTAAATGCAATATTAGATCGTATAATGACATCAGAAAGTATAAATACACCTTATACAATAATTTAATGTCGTAGTCAAATACAAGCATAAGAATGCAGTACAAATAATTTTAAAGTAACTATTAAATGCAACATTAGATCGTATAATGACATCAGAAAGTATAAATACAATAAGGAGATATGCGTACATATAAAACATATAGTAAACTTAAGTTATATTAATATTGATTGAAAATATATCATAGTATAGCCTTCTTGTATTTTTACCTTCCGTGAAGTTAAAGAGATCCGCTACATCTGCGTGTCTATTACTAACTTCATGTAATCTAGGTACAAGCGAGTGTTTGTAATGATCAGTCCTGGTGTTGTTACATTGTATGTATGATGATGCTGCGCGCAGCCTTGGAACGATAATGGACGGTAGGTTAAGGTATGAGGAACATGTTAGAAACAAGTCACAATGGTGCTATTCGAGGCATCGCCTGTTGTATAATATAACATTTTATATATCAGTAAAAGTACATAAGATTATCACCAATAGTCTTGTTTTCTCAATATTGGACTACGGAGACACAGTGTATGTCCCTCTTCATTGAAAAAAATTCAAAAACAATAGCAACATGCCCAAAATGCATGTGTCCGACATTGCTATAATTTCCTGAGACGCGAGCATACCTCGTCTTATATTTGTCGGCATAGGATACTAACGGCCGTTCTTCCCAAATCCACTGAGCAACTGTTGAGCCGAAATTTTGCCTCAACACTGTTCAAATGCACAAATACGCTCTTACCAACAAAATTCTCAATCAAATTTACGATCAATTTAGGATACCGATTTTTATGGATTTATTCCCCTCCCTCAACAGAGGATAAGTTATAAAAAGTGTCAATTGGGTGAAAAAATGTCACTGAAATGTCAAATGTCATTATTGGTTTGCGATCTATTTTACGTGATTCAAACATTGAATGAAAAAAAAATTATATCCGTCTTCGAAGGTCAAAACATGTTTTTTTATATGTTTTAAATAAAATTGAAGAGAATTTAACTATTCTTACTTATTATAAGCTTCGTTTTGTCTTGTTTTTTCACAGAGGAGAAACGTCAAATGCATATCAAACTTTAAACTTTTATACTTTACACTTAAACTCTTAGATCTCATATGTAATTCATTAATACTCTACACTAAATTAAAAAAATGCATATCATACTTTAAACTTTTATACTTTATACTTTTATATCTCGTATGTAATTCATTATTACTCTAAAATAATTAAAAAAAGGAATATACTTTAAAAACAAAAACAAAACAAAATATATATATATATACATATATATATATATTTTTTTAAATTTACCATATGGATTCTTTTATATTATTACATGTATATAAATATATTAATATGAACTAAACTTATCAATTTGACTGTCCTAAAACGGGATTTGTTCCTAGTTGGACAGTCAAAGCCTTCTTAAATATTTTTTGTTCATTAACATGTGTTCCAAATAAATATTATTATTATTATTATTATGAAACGAACAATGTGCTTTCGCGGCATCACCAAAAGTCAAGCTAAAACTTTATTTTCAACATATTTTTACCGCATACGTTTGCGATGTATAAAATATTGGTTTATGTATTAGTTTTTAAAACAAATAATATGTATTCATAATAAATACAATATTAACTCATCTCTGTTAATTTTGCATTGAAATTTTTTAATTTGATGTCATTTATCAAAATCAAATATGCAAATTAACTAATTGACAAATAAATGCGTTTTTTTATTATTTTTAATATTTTATTTACAAATATGGTGATGCCGGAATATTTTCAGAGTAAGAAACCAGTGTATTAAAACAAAATAACAATACTTTCAAATGACACAACAAAAGAGTGGGACTATTTCACACCTCTTTATGGGAATTTTGTAAAAAGGAAGGAAATCTGAGCAGAAGAATTCTTTTAATATTTGTAACCAAACATAAACCCATTTAAAGATGACGTTTTGCTTCTTAATTAGTTAAATATTCTAAACAAAACAGTTTATTTATGATACTCGTTCAGCACATTTTAGTATAATTTTAACCCATCATTCTCAACCCTGTAATTTATTGATCTAATTTAGTAGCTTTTCCAAGATGTTATTAAACAGTAAATACATTATTATTTTTATATGAAGCGGTAACTTGGTGATGTGACGTTATAATTTAAAAAATAAGACGATATTGTTTTATTTTTTAAAGTAAATACATTATTTACTTCCATTAGCTAATCATTTCTCTTCACTTAGGGTTGGTACTTCAGTTGTTTTTTAATCTGGCCAGAAAGCAACATGACGAACGTAAATATCTCTCAAGGCTAGCAAAACCAACTAAAATACCGACCCTTACATGGAATCAATTTTTTATTAAATTTCCCATAACTTATAACTGGTTTAGTGATTGATGTCTTATACTTTTAGTGCCCTGAAATTACCCATCGGATACGCTAATTTTTAATCCATTGAACCCCGGTGTATTTGCTCAGCATGAAAACACATACTATCTTTTTGTGAGATTTCGTACGTTAAATAAGTATGGTAGATATGTACACTTTTCATAAATATTTAAACACATTATCTGGTAAGACGATACAATTTAAAAAACATTGGTTTGCAATAAACAAGTAAGTTATTACGAAAATAGACTCAGTTAGTACACGGCGGACCGCGCCCAAATTTACCTTCGGCACATTATGGAAGTATTAAGTCGCGGGAGCTCGGCCTTCCAAACTTTTTGTTATTTATATTTATTATATTACACCTCATAAGCCTGTACGGTGTTAAGACAGGGGAACTATATCACCACCCAGCTGTGCAGCGTTGTGAGGCGGGTCAATGTAGGGGCTGTAGGAAGGGATTTATTAATGCGGCTTTTGAAGAGGCCCGGATTATATGGAGGAGGAACAACAGATGCCGGTAGCTCGTTCTACATGCGAGCCGCCTTTCACAAAAATGAGTCGGAGAATCGATCCGTTTTCATGAAGCCGACATCAACTGTAAACGGGTGCTCCGCTCGTGTCTGTCGAGTTTCGCGTACGTGCACCGGTACACTGGGGATCAATGTTGCTGGTTCCTTTGAGCAGGCTCTATTGAAATACCCGTAGAACATTAAAAATATCATTGTACTAGTAAACTGCCGGTCTTTTAGATGAAGGAAATTTGTTCACTCTTTTTAATTTTAAATTAAATTCCCAATGAGATAGTCCACGAATCGCCACTGGATTTATACCCGAGAAAGATTATGTCTCCCTGTCCCACGCGACGTTCGTGGGAAAGAGGGACGGAGCTATCGGTGGTAGTCTTTACTTCCGGCTGCAGCGAATGGGTGGGGGCGGGAACGGCCGACCTCTCAAGGTGTTAAGACGAATACATTATCTGAAGGGCCATTAAGTGCTCAAACTCTGTTCGGTTCATTTTGTTAGGATACATTATGCAAGGGAACTACAGTTTACGGGTTTTAGTGTTACATTTTACCAAGTAACACGATTCTTGAAGTATTATTAGATGGAAGTCATCGTTTATTTTATTTTACTTTGAAGATGGTTCAAATCAACGGACAACATAAATCTTTATAAGTTTGGGAAAGACGTTGCGAAAAATTGTAATACGACTTTCTTTCCCTTTCTCTAAAAAATCTGAGTTACTTTGTGCAAAGGTAGTATTACACTTATGCACATTTAGCTTGCCTGTTTGCTTTGCTCTGGTATTATGGTGAGGTGATTATAATAACTCTACCCCGGTTATACAAAGATGTAACTATACCAACTTGTGCTATGATGGAGGACTTACGGCCGTTCTTCCCAACACCACTGAGCAACTGTTGATTCGAAATTGTGCCTCAGCACTGTTCAAATGCACAAATTCTCTCTTTCCAACGAATTTCTCGATCAAATTTACAATCAATTTAGGATAACGATTTTTGTGCATTAAGTTCCCCTCAGCAGAAGACTAGTTATAAACACTATCAACTGGGTGAGCAAACGTCACCCAAAATGTCAAATGTCATTATTAATTTACGGTCTTTTTTACGCGATTTAAATATTGAATTACAAAGATTTATTTCCGTTTTGGAATGTCAAAACATGTTTTTTGTATGTTTTAAATAAAAATGAAGAGAACCCAACTTATTTTACTAATTATAAACTACGTTTTGTCTTGTTTTTTCAGTCATCGAGAAACATCAAATGTCAAATGTAGGAAACGAACAATTTGTTTTCCAGAAATTTATTTTCAACATGGCTTTAACACACATTTGTGAAGTATAAAATATTGGTTTATGTATTAGTTTTTACAACAAATGATATGTATTTGTGATAAAATATTAACTAATCTATTTTTTACTTTTATGTCACTTTATTGTCTTAAAAGTGGGCGGCTATTATTTTATCGTGTACGAAAGTGAGCGGACACTATTTTATAGTGGGCTGGCACCCCTATAGACACTATAGACAATTTAAGATAACAGATGGTTGGAAACAGGCAAGCAGAGCGAATACTTAACTCTTGGCTGATCGTTGACTCAGATTGATCATCTGAAAAGTTTGGAAGAATTTTGGAAAAAGAAAGGGATTGAACATGCAAGCTTTATTATACCACTCGACAACAAACCGATCTGATACTTTACAACAGTACCCGTATTATTTATTTTCCACGATTTTTATAGTGTTGCAATTCTTAGTAAAATTATTATTTTGATTTTCCATTATTTCTGATCGATTATCTCGACTACCGTAGCTTTTAGGCTTACTATCGCCCATTATTGTTCCGCTCCAAAGAAACACAATAATTTGCCTCGGCTGTCAGACCATCTTGGCTGGTGTTGAAAGGGGGCAGGAGTTGAGAGGTGAAGGGAAAGGTGAAGAGAGGGTGAGGAGAGGTGGAAGGTGTAGGGTGGGGCTGTGGCGGTAGAAGGGGAGGGGACAGGCATGACTAGAAGACTTCACAGACTGGAGAGAACCAACTTCTCCTCAACTCTCCATACAAAACTCCTTCCATCCCGACCGTCTGTAGAAAGATTCTCAAGCTTTCAGAAAATTAAGAACATTTTTATAATTTTTCGTTTTAATTTGAAGGCTATCCATTTATCAAATTAACAAACTATCTTAACTATATACGCGGTGTCTGGAATCTAATGGTACAAGCGGGAAGCTGAGGAATCTATGGATCACATGGGGAACGCAAAAATATTTTTTCTTGGATGTATCCTATGATTTCCGTACATCATGTATAAAGGCGAAGAAAAGTCTGTTTAGTGAACTTGAAATTTTTTTAGATCGGTAGGGTCCAGACTTCTGAGATTTGCGAACCTGTTTCTATTTGAATTTACAGATCAACAGAAGTATTTTCAGTTCGCAACGATATTTCAATAATGAGCTATGGAGATTTCATATAATTATTTAACTGTCATTCAATATGACGCCATCTTGTTCTCCAAATATTTTTGATTTTTGATTAATTTTACAGTAATGACTGCTCAGTAGTGTGATTTCCCGATTCGAGGAATCTTGTGATACTGATTGAAGAATGAAGGTAACGAAGGTTTGAAAATACCTACCTGGTTCTCCAAATGTGGTAAAAAAACATAGCCAAAGTCATTTCAAGGAACGTTTCGATCCCAAATAGAGCTTCCTCACTGAGATTGCTATGAGATTGGATGATGTCAGCATCCAAAAATACGCATTTTTCAGGTAGCTAACTCAAGAAATACTACGAATGATTATATGTTAATTCTGTACGGGTAATTAGTAAAATGTACAAGGTTTTAAAAGACAATAATCCTCAAACTGTTTTTTTTTTAAATTCTATCAGAAATCCGTAATAGAATTGTGAAAATTGCCTTGCTCTTTTTTAAACTGCACATATTTCCTGACTTTTTGGAACGCATTTCATACAATTTAAGTAATACAGTAATAAGTAATAACCAATAAAGACAAAATTCCACTCTCCTTCAAAAATCACAACAGCCGTAATAAATTAAAAATACAAATAAAACACTGGATACGTTACATAGGGAGATCTGAAATAGAAAATATATTAACACCAAATACACACTAACACCAAAATCACTCAACTACATTTAAAATACCTCACCTTATAATTATTTAATTTTTTTCTTCAAGCACATCAATTTAATATAATGTAATTTAATATTTTGTAAATGAAATCCTCAGCACCGGAAATCCCAGTGAGGATATCATTATTTATTATTTTGTTATAAAAAAGAAGGCAGTAAAACATTATTATTATAATACTTGAAAAGTGCCAAACAATTTTCATATTACACTGTTTGCAATGGCCAACTGAATAAACGAGCTTACGATTCTTATATAATTTCTTAGAAGTTTGTAACTTTCCTAACATTTTTCTGTTTTTGTTTAATTTCCCTTTATGGTTCGTTGTTTTTCCTATGGTATGTACCATATAGCTTTTCAGTCTTTATGGACTGCACGCCACTACTAAAATGATAGATACTATACTGTATAAAATCGAGGGGACTTTATAAAGCATTTCCAATTACAATGTAATTATTTATAAAATGAATTAAAAATTATTAACATACACATATCAACATGTTTTGAAAGCGAAGCTTTCCTCATCAGGAATATACAGAATACTGATTGTTATAAATGAATATGAATTATTTGGTATTTAAAGTTTAAGAATGTTGAGTATTTCTCCCGCCTCCCCATTGCGATATAAATTAACCCTTTTCACGGAAGCTTTTCAATAAAGTTTTCACCACGGGCATGTTTCTATACTTAGCTGCAGTGTTGTGGGGCGGTTCAATTGCTTCATCTCGCCGCTCGCCGCTCGCAGGCTATCGCCATTCCTATTGCTGATTATTGATCCCAACCAGCTGTAAAAGGCCAGTCTGCGAGCTGTTTCATTCATTTATTAATCTTAATTTGGATGGCACCATGATTGTCTACTTAATAAACCTACCATCTTATCTGGGCACTAATTTATTGTTATTAAAGATGTTTACTTACTTACAATTATTCATGTCCGAAATTTTTTTTTCATCGCGTTGCAGATCTCACAAAGTGACAAGCAAAAGATGCAGTAATTGCCGTATTTTAATTTAGTATAAAGGGGATCCACTTCCTAAAGTTTGAACGAAATCACATACTCCTTATGCAGGTGGCGAAAAAAGTTGAAATCTCGTTTAACACTGGCCGCATGTTTCGATTTATGCAAAAACAAAAACAAAAAAATCACCAAGATGCGTGTTTTATTTTATTTTGTAAAGCTCATGCATAATTATTAAAATGTTTTTTTTATGTAAAATTCTAAATGATCAAATTTTCCACAATGACTAAAACTATATTGCAAAAAGGGTTCGTAAGTAGGAGATTTTGCACCTTAAACATTTTTAATGTGTATGCTTTTTTTTCTAGACGTATAAAAAGACTCACCAAAAAAATGCCCGATTAAACGAAAGGCCACGGTGTGTTTTATTTGCATTTCATCTATGATAACACAGGATTTTGCATTGCATCGCCTTAATTTGTTATGCTTCGCGCGAGGTCGTGTGCAATCTCTAACACAATTGTTTATTAGTGCCAAAATGCCCTCCTTTGTGATGAAGGGTTTCTATTTCACGGCAGATACTAGTAAAAACAAATTATTTATAAATAATGCAATTATTTGACAGTGACATTATTATAATGCCATTGGGCAATACTCACACAGCGTTTCGCATTCGTTGTTTTTCGATTTTTGAAAGTTGAGGTAGAACGCACAATGAATAACGTAATTAATTTAATTTTATAAATAAACAAAAATATCATCTCTAACCGGACCGAGCCACCTATATGGAATTCCTTCACTGAAAATGGCAAAATACTAATTTAAGACATTAGAGCTTAGTAAAAATTTTAAACGCTAAGCACGGAGTTAAAAAAAAACACTACTAATTTAAGACACCAAAGGTTTGTAAAATAAATATGAGTTAAACTGTGATTTCGTAATAAATAACAATGAACTACAACTACGTCGACAGAAATGGACCACTGTTTTTTTGCGTTCAAAGGTGCGACGATGACTGGACGCCTTTACTTCGCAGCACACTGTGTTCAGATCATTTTAATAAAAATATTAAATAGTAAAAATGAGTGCTTAATGATAACGCATTATAACATATGTAAATTTGACCTTGTGTCTCGTTTTTCCCGACATACCTTTACCCGGAGTTAAGGGTGTAGTATTCAACGTAACTTTTAAGTGGATCAACGACGCCCGGTCGTATTTATATTTAGTTCAAACTCATTATTATTTGAATGTCTATCCCTTGTCGTATATGACCAGTGGTGTTACATTAGTAAGAAATGTGTACTATCCATTTTCATTCAACATAAAAAAAATCAAAATTCTATATGTGTAGAGGGAACACATAATCTTTGCTATAGTGTTTCAGAATTAGGTACAATCAATCATTTAAATATTAGTGTTTTTAGTTGTTTTCTGACGAAACCCCTCGAAAGCCGGGATTTTCGATAGCAAAATCGCTAAAAACCGTTTGCCGCGCCTTGCGCCAGCTAAATGTAATTTCGTAATTACTGACTTGTTTAATCGCAAAATTATGTTATTGTTAATGGTACCGTCTTACCAGATAATGTGTTTATTTATTTTAAAAAAATGTGTTTCCCCAGAACACTTTCATATATATCGAGAAATTATTATTTTCTGTCTCATGTTACAAAAAAAAGTTTAAAAAATAAGTGTCCTTCCTAATAAAAATAAAATAATGCTCTTTAAATAAGTTTTTTTATAAACGAGAACAGTAAAGGTTTTAAAGTTTAATAAAAACTCTTATTCTGCTATCATTATTAAAAGTTCTGCTAGGTAATTATTATTACATGTGACAGCTGTTTCGCCTTCCGAAGGTATTAGGAGTTTTACAAATTAAACTTGAACACAATAAATACACTAATACGAAAATTTTGAAAATCGGAAATCTTTGTCACGGTGACAGGATATATATTTTGTTTCAGTTGTTACATACGATAATATTTTAAACGTATTTGTATTTGAGTACCGTACGAATATATTTAAGGCGCGAAATCTTTTGAAAACGAGGCTTTCCTGAAATCCGAATCGGCTCCATAGTGCGTGTTGGCGTTTTACAGAATAATTTGGATGCACATTATGGCGTTCTGGAGTTCCTCAGGTTAACATACCGCCCTTGAACAGTGGCGTGCAGTCCGTAAAGACTGCATAGCTGTTCCTAACCCTAAGAAAAAAAAGCCATAACAATAAAGGCGACAAATTTCTGATCAAAATGTATAAGAAACTTGTAGGTTTATTTCTTCTGTTGGTCATCACAATTCATACTTGAAACTATACCTACTCTTGATCAAAGAGTAATGCCCGCCACGCCAGGTGCGAAAAATAAAACGGCTACCTTTATTTTGTGGTATAGGTAATTTATACGAAACCTGTATACTAAATATTTTTTCTCTGACGTACTATTTCACACTATCGTAAGTTAAGCCAAGTAAACCAAGTCAGAGGTTTCCATTTATATTCCTTATGGCATGCCTTCATCGTTTAAATATTAAGTAGGCTCCGGAGAAACATCTCCCCTCGTATCACCATCTACCACCCACTGACCGCCACCCCAATTCAACACCTTCTCACCCGGAATCTACACGGGGATGCTTTACTACGTATCCTGTGATGTATTGGTCCAGAGGAGTGGTGTGTGCTGTCAGAATATAAACATCTCATGTTTGCCGCTCCTCTCCCAAATCTCGCCCCACTAGGGCCATAGACGTCGCGATAAATCAACGACACCCCACCCCTCGATTGCCATCCACATGTCCCCCTAGGTCCTCCCCCCCCTCGGTACAACCTTCCTCCCTGAGAGACATCAATAGTACGGGACAGACCACTTACATAACCCTGGGTGCATCGGGTCTGGAGATGGGGTAGGCGCACAGGATTACAGGGAAATGTTAGGAATTGCGTATCGGATTTTAACAATAACGCATTGCAGTTTGACATGATGAATTAAATTAAGATACTTTGTTTGAATCTTCTATTATTTTTGTATAAATACGTCGCCTAGTTTCGATTCGACTGCATCATCTTCAGGACGTACAAATATACTAATTAAATAACAGGAGTGTGCATGTACGAGTATATATAGGGGTAAAAGTGGGGAAAAGAGCGATATCATATAGTAATAGAAACATACAATACCTAATATATAGAAAATGGAAAAACAACGAAAGACAAAGAAGGTAACATAACGTTAAGTAAGGTGATTGATTGTTTAAAGGGAGGAATAGTTGGAAGAAAACGGAAATATGTCAAAATTTGGACTATAAGTAATTTTTTTTTAAATATTTACATATATTTAACATAAAAAATTGATAATGAGGAAAGCTTCGCTTTCGAAACATGTTGATATGTATATATTAATAAAGTGGTGATTTTTAATTAATTTATGAATAATGACGCCACAAAGTGACTCTTTTATAAATGTGTTTGAAAAAAATGTATGTACTTAAAGAAATGAAACGTAAACATTCATAAGTTTCGAATAACCTGAAAATATTTGAACTCTCCCATCAACCATCACATCATAACCGGAGAACCGCTTGTGCAATGACGGAGGCTTAGCTAGAAGGGGATTGAACCCACGTCGCTTGGGTGGGAATCCAATGCTTTAGACAACTCGCCAAATAACAGATCAATATAAATAATAAACTCGTATTTTTTTTTAAATATATGGCATCATTAAAGAAAGACCTATCGTCAAAATGTAAATAATCACACCATCACTCATCATTTAACATCACCAATTATTTTTGATCCCGTCGTTATAAAATATCATGTCATCCAAATGTTTGCACTTCATCTAAGAAGTTGTTCATTAATAAATTACTTATATTTTTGTGGAAAGCAATCACTCTGGTTCGTCATAAAATGAAATAAATTGATGACTTTGTTTAAAATCACGGAATTTATTTTATTTTTTACGACATCCGGTTTCCCTTATCCTACGCTTCATCAAGGTATAGAATTAAACTACAAATACAAAGTGTGCTCATACATATATACAGAGGGAGACACAATATAAAAATAGAATAAAATAAGAGTGAGATGGCAATAGATTACAT